>CATNWA010005206.1:0-11470 GCA_951230385.1 Staurois parvus
AGGAGGAGAGGAAGGAGGTGAGGGGAATGGAAAGTCGGGGAGAGAAGACTAGACAGAAGAGTGTAGGACGCAGGAACTGGGATAAGAAGTGAGATGAGGAGTTTAAGAGACGAGAAGAGTACGAAGAAGAGAAGGACAAGAAGAGTTAGCAGACAGGAGTAAGAGAGAGCCTGAGAAGAAGAAAAGAGAGAGGAAGATAAGAGAGAGAAAGTTCAGAGTAGAGAGAAGAAGGGGAAGGGGAGAAGAGAGAGAAAGAGGAAGGAAGGTGGGGGGAGAACGAGGAGAAGAGAAAAAGAGAGGAAAAAGAAGAAGAGAGAGCAGAGAGAGAAAGAAGGAAAGAAGAGGAAGAGAGAGAAGTAGAAGCGCGGAAAAAACTGAGGTTGTTGGAAAAAAGACAAGAAAAGAAGGAAGAGAGAAGAAAGAAAGAAAAAGAAAAAGGAAAAAGAGAGAAAAGAGAAAAAAGAAAGAAGAGGAGAAAAAGGTGAGAAAAAAAGGAAGACAAAGAGGAAAGAGAGGGGAGAAAAAGGGAAGGAAGAAGAGGAAAGGAGAGGAGAGGAGAAAAAAGAGAAAAAAGAGGAAGAAAAAAAGAAAAGAAGAAACAAAAGAAAAAAGAGAAGAGAGAGAGAAAGGAAGAAGAGAAAAGAGCAGAGAAAAAGAGAAAAGAAGGGAGAAAAGAGAGAAGAAAGAGAAGAAGAAAAAGAGAGAAAAGAAAAAAGAAAAAAGAAAGAAGAGAGAAGAGAGAAGAAGGAAAAAAAAAGGGAGCAAGGCAAAGAAAAAGAAAGAAAGAAGAAGAAGAAGAGAAAAGAAAGAAAGAAAAAAGCGAAGAAAGGAAAGAGAAGGAAGAGAAAAAAGAGAAAGGCAGGGAAAGAAAAGGAAAGAAGGAAAAAGAAGAAAGGAAGGGAGAGAGAAAAGAGCAGAGGAAGAAGAGAAGGAGACAGAAAAAAAGAGGAAGGAAGAGGAGAGGAAAGCAGAAGAAGAGAGAGAAAGAGAAGGAGAAAAAAAGAAGGGGAAAGACAAAAGAGGAGAGAAAAAGAGGAAGAAGAAGAAAATGAAAAAAAGGAGAAAAAGAGAGAGAAGAGAAGAAGAGAAGAGGAAGAGGAAGGAGAAGAGAGAGAAGAAAAGAAAAAAGCAGAGAAGGAAAAGGAGAGAGGAAGAAAAAGAAAAAGAAGAAGAAGAGAGAGAAGAGGAAGAGAAAAGAGAAAAGGAAAAAAAGAGAGAGAGAGAGGGAAGAAAGAGGGGGGAGCAAAGAAAGAGAAAAGAAAAAAGGAAAAAAAGAGAAAAAGAGAGGAAGAAAAAGAAAGGGAAGAGAAGAGAAGAAGAAAGAAGAAGAGCAAGAAGAAAAGAAGGGAAAAGAGAAGAAGAAAAAAGAGGAAAAAAGGAAAGGGAAAGGGGGAAAAGGGAAAAAGAAAGAGAAAGAGAAGAGGGAGAGAGAAAGAAGAAGGGAAGAGAGAAGAAAAGAAGCAAGAGAGAAGGGGAAGAGGGAAAAAAGGAGGAAAGAAAGAGAGAAAAAGAGAGAAAAAAGAAGAAAAGAAAAGAAGAAAGAGAGAGAGAAAGGAGAAAAGAAGAAGAGGAAAGAGAGAAAAGAAGAAAAAAAGGGGAGAAGAGAAAGGAAAGAAGAAAGAAAAAAAAAAGAAGGAGGAGAGAAGAGGAAGAAGAGAAAAGAAAAAAGAAAAAAGAAGAGAAAAGAAAGGAAAAGAAAAAGAGGAAAGAGAGAGAAGGAAAGAGAAAGAGAAAAAAAAAAAGAGGAAGAGGAAAGGGAAAGACAAAGAAAAGAAGAGAGAAAGAAGAAAAAAAAAAAAGAGAAGAGAGAAAGAAAAAGAAAAGAAGAAAAGGGGAAGAAAAAAAAAAAGAAAAAAGAAGAAGAGAAAAAAGAAGAAAAGAAAGAAGAAAAAGAAGAAAAGAGAAAAAAGAAGAGAAGAAGAAAAAGAAAGGGAAAAAGGAAAGAAAAGAGAAAGAAGAAAAAAAGAAAGAAAAAGAAGAAGAAAGGAAGAAGAGAGAGAAGAAGAAGAAAAAAGAGGAGAAGAGAAAGGAGAGAGAAAGAAAGAAGAAGAAGGGAGAGAAAGAGAAAAAAAGAAAAAAGAGAAAAAGAGAGAGAAAGAAAGAAAAAAGAAAAGAGGAAAGGGGAGAAAAAAAAAAGAAAAAAAAGAAAGAGAGAGAAGAGAGAAGAGAAAAAGAAAGAGAAAAGAAGAAGGAAAAAAAAAAAAAAAGGGAAGAGAAAAGAAAAAAGAAAGAAGAAGAGAGAGAAGAAGAGAGGAAAAAGAAGAAGAAGAAAAAAAAAGAAAAGGAAAAAGGAAAAGAAAAAAAAGAGAAAAAACAAAGAAAAGAGAGAGAAAAAGAAAAAAAGAAAAGAAAAGAGAAAAGAGAAAAAAGAAGAGAGAAAAAAAGAAGAGAGAGAGAGAAGAAAGAAAGGAAGAGAAGAGGAAGAAAAAAAAAAAGAGAAGAAAAGAAAAGAAAGAAGGAAAAAAAAGAGAAGAGGGAAAAAAGGGAGAGAAAAGAGAAAAAGAGAGAGAGAGAAAAGAGAAAGAAAAGAGAGAAAAGAAAGAAGAGAGAAAGAAGAAAAAGAGAAGGAGAAAAAAGAGAGAGAGAGAAGAAGAGAAAGAAAAGAGAAAAAAGAAAAAAAAAAAAAGAAGAGAGAGAGGAAAAAAAAAAAGAAAAGAAAAAGAGAAAGAAGAAGAAAAAAAAGAGAGAGAGAAGAAGGGAGAAGAGAGAGGAGAAAGAGAAGAAAAAGAGAAAAAAAAAAAAGAAAGAGAAAGAAGAGAAAAAAAGAAGAAGAAAAAAGAAAAGAGAGAAGAAGAGAAAAAGAAGCAAAAGAGAGGAAAAAGAAGAGAAAAGAGAGAAAAAAAGAGAGAGAAAAGAGAAAAGAGAAGAAAGAAAGAAGAAGAAAAAGAAAAGAAAGAGAGAAAAGAAGGGAAGGAAGAAAAAAGAAAGGAAGAAAAGGAGAAAAGAGAGAAAAGGAAAGGAAAAAGAAGAGAAAAAGAAGAGGGGAAGAGAAAGAGAGAGAAAAAAAAAGAAGAAAGGAAGAGGAAAAGAGAGAAGAGAGAAGAGAAAAGAGGAGAAGAGAGAAAGAGAAGGAAAAAAAGAGAAAAAAAAAAAAAGAAGAAAAAAAAGAGAGGGGGAAAAGGAACAGAAAAGAGAGAGAGAGAAAGAAAAAGGAAAGAGAAGAAAGAGAAAAGAGAAAAAAAAAAGAAGGAAAAAAGAAGAAGACGAAAAAAAAAGAAAGAAGAAAGAAAGGGAAAAAAAGAGAGAAGAGAGAGAGAGAGAGAAAGGAAAAAAGAAAAAAGAGAGAAGAAAAAGGAAGAAAGAAAAGAAAAAAAGAAAGAGAGAGAAAGAAGAGAGAAGAGAAAGAAGAGGAGGAGAAGAAGAGGAAGAGAAAAAGAGAAGAGGAAGGAAGAGAAAAGAAAGAAGAAGAGAAAGAAGGAAAAGAAAAGAAAAAAGAGAAAAAAGAAAGAGGGAAGAAGAAAGAGAGAGAAGGA
The DNA here is from genome assembly GCA_951230385.1 of Staurois parvus. Classification (NCBI taxonomy): domain Eukaryota; kingdom Metazoa; phylum Chordata; class Amphibia; order Anura; family Ranidae; genus Staurois; species Staurois parvus. The sequence goes on from CATNWA010005206.1 coordinate 3,474, forward strand.
AGAGGAAGAGAGAGAAGAGAGAAGAAGGAAGAGAAGAAAAGGAAAGGAGGAAGAAAGAAAAAAAAAAGAAGAGAGAAAAAAGAAAAAGAGAAGAGGAAAGAGAAAAAAAGAAAAAAAGGGAGAGAGAGGAGAGAGAGAGAGAGAGAAAAAAGAAAAAGGAAAAAGAAAGAGAGAGGAAAGAGAAAGAAAAAAAAGAAGGGAAAAAAGAAGAAGAAAGGAAAAAAAGGGGGAGAAAGAAAAAGAAAAGAAAGAGCAGGAAAGAAGAAAGGGAAGAAAAGAAAAAAAAGGAAAGGAGGGAGAAGAAGGAAAAGAGAGGAGGAAAAAAAGGAAAAAAAAAAGAGAAAAGAGAAGAAAGAGAGAGAAAGAAAGAAGAGAAAAAGGGAAGGAAGGAAAAGAGAAAAAAGAGACAAAAAAAGAAAAAAGAAAAGAAAAAAAGAGAAAAAAAAAAAAGAAAAAAGAGAAAGGAGAAAGAGAAGGAAAAAGAGAGAAGGAAAAAAAAAGGAGGAAAGGAAAAGAGAAAAGAGAAAGAAAAAAGAGAAGAAGAGGAAAAAAGGAAAAAAAAGAAAAAAGAGAAAAAAAAAGAGAAAAGAGAGGAGAAAGAGAGAGGGAGAAAAAGAAAGGAAAGGAGAAAAGGAAGAGAAGAAAAAGAGGAGGAAAGAGAAAGAAGAAGAAGAAGGAAGGAAAAAAAAAGAAGAAGAAGAGAGAAGAAAGAGAAAGAGAGAGAGAAAAGAGGGGAGAAAAGAAAGAAGAGAGAAAAAAAAAGAAGAAGAGGGAAGGAAGGAGGAGAGGGAAAAAGGAAAGAGGAGGAGAAAAAAGAAGAAGAGAAAGAGAAGAAAGAAAAAGAGAAGAGAGGGAAGAGAAGGAGGAAAAGAAGAGAGAGGGAAAGAAAAGGAAAGGAGGAGAAGGAAGAAAAAAAAAAAAAGAAGGAAAGAAGCAGAAAAAAGGAAAAAAAAAAGAAAAAAGAAAAAAGAAGAAAAGAGAAAGGAAAGAGAAAAGAAAAAAAAAAAGAGAGAGAAGAAAGGAAAAAAAAAAAGGAAGGGGAAAGAAAGAAAAAGAAGGAGAAAAAGAGAAGAGAGGGAAAGGAGAGAGAAAAGAGAGAAAAGAAAAAAAAAAGGAAGGAAAAAAGGGAGAAGAGAGGAAAAGAGAAAAAGAAGAGGAAAAAAAAAAAAGAGAGAGAAAGACAGAAAGAAAAAAAAAAAGAGGAGAGAAGAAAGGAAAGAAAAAAAAAAAAAGGAAAGAAGAGAAAAAGAGAGAAAGAAAAAGAGAGAAGGAGAGAGAGAAAAAGAAAGGGAAAAAAAGAGAAAAAAAAGGAGAAGAGAAAAAAAAGAAAGAAAAGAAAAAAGAAGAGAAGAAAGAAAGAGAGAGGGGAAAAGGAGAGAGAAAGAGAAAGAGAAGAGAGAAGAGAGAAAAAAAAGGGGAAAAAAAAAAAGAGAAAGGAAAAAGGAGGAAAAAAGGAAAAGAAAAAGAGAGAAAGGAAGAGGAAGAAGAAGAGAGAGAAAAGAAGAGAGAAGAAAGAAGAAAAAGAGAAGAGTTAGAGAAAGAAAAAAAAGGAAAGAAAAAAAGAGAAAAAGAAGAGAAGAAAAAAAGAGAGAAAAAAAAGGGAAAGAAAAGAAGAGAGGAAGAGAGAGAGAGAAAGAAAAAAGAGGGAGAAGAGAAGAAGAGAAAAAGAACAGAAAGAAAAAAAAGAAAAAGAAAGGAGGAAGAAAGGAAGAGGGGAAGAAAAAGAGAAAAGAAAAAAAAAGAAAAGAAGGAAAAGGAAGAAAGAAGGAAGGAGAAGAAGAAGGAAAAAGAGAAAAAAAAAAAAAAAAAAGAAAAGAAGAGAGAGAGGGAAAGAAAAAAGGAAAAAGAGAGAAAGAGAGAAGGGAAAAAAAGAAGAAAGAAAGGAAAAGAAAGAAAGAAAGAGGAAAAGAAGAAAGGGAGAGAAAGGAAAGAAAAAAGGAAGAGAGAAAAAAAGAAAAGAAGGAAAAAGAAGAAAGAAAAAGAGGAAAAAGAAAAAAGAAAAAAAGAGAGGAGAAAAAAAGAAAGAAAAAAAAAGAGAAGAAAAAAAAAAAGGAAAGAAAAGAAGAAAAAAAGAGAAGAAAAGAAAAAAAAAGAAGAGGAGAAAAGAGAAAAAGAGAGAGAGAAGAGAAAAGGGAAGAGAGAGAGAGAAGAAGAAAGAGGAAGAGGAAAGAGAGAAGAAAAAGAAAGAGAAAGAAGAAAAGAAAAAGAGGGGGAAGAAAAAAAAAAAAAAAAAAAGAGGAGAAGAGAAAGAGAGAAAAAGAAGAGGGGAGAGAAGGAGAAGAGAGAGAGAGGAAAGAGAAAAAAGAAGAAAGGGAAAGAAGAAAAAGAGAAAAAGAAAGAAAGAAGAAAGAAGAAAAAAAGAGAGAGAAAAAAGAAAGAGAGAGAAAAAAGGAGAAAAGAAGAAGAAAAAAAAGAAAAGAAAGAAAGAAGAGGGAGAAAGAGAAGAAAAAAAAAGGAAGAAAAAAAAAGAGAAGAAAAAAAAGAAGAAGGGAGAAAAAAAAAAAAAAGAAAAGAAGAAAGAAAAGAAAGAGAGAGAAGAGAAAAAAAGAAAAAGAAAGGAAAGAAAGAGGAACAGAAAAGGGAAGGAAAAAAAGAGAGAAAAGGAAAGAGGGAAAAACAAGAGGGCAAAAGAAAGGGAGAGAAGAGAAAAAAAAAAAGAAGAGAAGAAGAAGAGAGAGAGGAAAGGAAAAAAAAGGAGAAGAAGAAGAGAAAAGAAAAAAAAAAAAAAAAGGAAGAGGAGAGGAGAGAAAAAGAGAGGGAGGAAAAAAGAAAGAGAAAAAAGAAAAAAAAAGAGGAAAGAAAAAAAAAAAAAAAAGGAGAAGAAGGGAAAAGAAAAGGAAAAAGAAGAAAGAAAAAAAAAAAAAAAAGAAAGAGAGGAAAAAGAGAAAAAAAAAAAAAAAAAAGAAGAAGAAAAAAAGAGAGAGGGGAAAGGAAAAAAAAAGAGAGAAGAGAGAGAAAAAGAAGAAAGAGAAAGAGAGAAGAGAGAAAAAAAGAAGAAAAAAGAGAGAAGAGGAAAAAGAGAGAAGAAGAGAAAGAGAAAAAAAGAAGAAAGAAGGAAAAAAGAGAGAAGAAGGGAGAAAAAAGGAAGAAAAAAAAAAAAAAAAAGAAAGAGGAGAAGAAAGAAAAGAAAAAGAAAAAGAAGAGAGAGAGATAAAAGAAAAGAAAAAAAAAAAGAGGAGAAAGAGAGAAGAAAGGAAAGAAGAAAAAAAGAGAAAGAAAAAAGAGAGAAGAAAGAAGGCAGAGAGAAAGAAGGGAGAGGAAAAGGAAGAAGAAAAAGAGGAAAAGAAAAAAAAAAGAAAGGGAAAGAAAAGAAGAAAAAAGAAAAAGAAAAAAAAAAAGAGAGAGAGAGAGAGAAAAGGAAGGAAGGGAAAAGAAAAAGAAAGGAAAAAGAGAGAAAAAAAGAAGAAAGAAGAAGAAGGAAAAAAGAAAGAGAGAAGAAGAGAGAGAAGAAAAAAAGAGAGAAGAGAGAGAGAAAGAGAGAAAAGAAAAGAAGAGAGAGAGAAAGAGGGGAAAGGAAAAGAAGAAAAGAAAAAAGAAAAAAGAAAAGAAAAGAGGGGGGGAAAAAAAGAGAAAGAAGGGGAAAAAAGAAAAGAAAAGAGCAGGAAAAAAAAGAAAAAAAGAAAGAAAGAAAAAGGGAAAAAAGAAAGAAGCAAAAGAGGAAAAAAAAAGAAAAAAAAGGAAAAAAAAAGAAGAAAAAAGAAAAAAGGAAGAAGAGAAGAAAGGAGGGGAAGAAGAAAGAAAGAGAGAGAGAAAAGAGAGGAAAGAAAGAAAGAAGAAAAAGAAAGAGGAGAAAAAAGGAGAGGAGAAAGAGAAGAGGAAGAAAAAAAAAGAAGAGAAAAAAAAGGAAAAAAAGGGAAAGAAAGGAAGAAAAGAAAAGAAGAGAAGAGAAAAAAAAAGAAAGAGAAAGAAGAAAAGAAAAAGGAAGAGAAGAAAAGAAAGAGAAAGAGAAAAAAAAGAAAAGAAAAAAAAAAAAAAGAAGAGAGAAGAAAGAAAAGAGAGAAAAAAAAAAGAAAGAAGAAGAGGAGGAAAGGAGAAGGAGAGAAAAAAAAAAAAAGAGAAGGAAGAAGGAGAAAAAAGAAGAGAAAAGGAAGAAAAAAAAAAAAAAGGAAGAGAAGGAAAAAAAAGAAAGAGAAAAAAAAAGAGAGAGAAAGAAAAGGAAGAAAGAGAGAAAAAAGAAGAAAGAGAGAGGAAGAGAGAAGAGGAGAAGAAAAAAAGAAAAAAAGAGAGGGAAAGGAGGGAGAGGAAAGAAAAGGAAAAGAAGGAGGAAAAGAGAAAAGAAAGAAAGAAAGGAAGAGAAAGAAGAAAAGAGAAAAAAAAAAAAAAAAAGAGAAAGAAAAAAGAAGACAAAAAGAAGGAGGAAAAAGGAAAAAAGAAGAGAAAAAAAGAAAAAAAAGAAAAAAGAAGGAGAAAGAAAGAGAAGAAAGAAGAGAGAGAGAGAGAAGAAAGAGAAGAAAGGAAGAAAAAGAGAGAAAAAAGAAAAGAAAAGAGAAAAGAAAAAGAAAAGGGAAAAGGAGAAGAGAGAGAAAAAGAGAAAAGGAAAGAGAAGAAGGAAAAAGAAAAGAGGGAAAAGAGAGAAGAAAGAGAAAAAGAGAGAAAGAAAAAAAGAAAGAGAGAGAAAAAAAAAAAAAGAGAGAAAAAAAGAGGAAAGGAGAAAAAAGAAAAAAGAAAGAAAGAAAGAGAGAAGAGAAAGGGAGAGAAAAGAGGAGAAAAAGAAAAAAGAAGAAAAAGAGAAAAAAAAAGAAGAAGAGAAAGAAAAAGAAAAAGGAAAAAGGAAGAGAAGAGAGGAAAGAGAGAGAGGAAAAGAGAAAAAAAAAAAAGAAAAAAGAAGAAAAAGGAGAAAAGAAAAGAAAAAAAGAAGAGGAAGGAGAAAAAGAGAAAAGAAAGAAGAGAGGAGAAGAGAAAAAAAAAAGAGAAAGAGGAAGAAAGAAGAAAAGAGAAAAGAGAGGAAGAGAAAGAAGAAGAGGAAGAAAGAAAAAAGAGAAAAGAGAAGAGAGAAGAGAGAAAGAAGAGAAAAAAAAAAAAAAAGAGGAGGAAGGCAGAAAGAGAAAAGAAGAAGGAGAGAAGAGAAAGAAGAAAGAGAAAAAAGAAAAAGAAAGAAGAAGAAGAGAGAGAAAAAAGAAAAGAAAAGAGGAAAGAGGAAAGAGGCGAAAGGAAAGAGAAAGAGAGAAAAAAAGAGAGAAGAGGGAGAGAGAGAGAAAGGAGAGGAAAAAGGAAAAGAAGAAAAAGAGAAGAAAAAGACAAAAGAAAAGAGAGAAGAGAGAAGAAGAAAGAGAAAAGTGAGGGAAAAGAAAAAGAGAAAAAAAAGAAGAAAGAAAGGAAAGAAAGAAGAAAAAAGAAGGAAAAAGAGAGAGAAGAAAAAAGAAAGAAAAAAGAGAGAAGAAGAAAAGAGGAGGAAAAGAAGAAAAAGGAAGAGAAGAAAGAAAAAGAAGGGGGAAAGAAGAAGGAAAGAAGAAGAAAAAAGAAAAAAAAGAGAAGAAAAAGAGAAGAAAAGAAGAGAGGAAAGAAAGGAAAGAGAAAAGAAAGAAGAAAAAGAGAAGCAAAAGAGAGAAGAGAGGAAAAAAAAAAGAAAGGAGGAAGAGAGAAAAAAGAAAGAAGAAAAGAGGAGAGAGAGAAAGAAGAAAGGAGAGAGAGAGAGAAGAAAAAAAAGAAAAAAAAAAAAAAAAGAGAAGAAAAGGAGAGAAAAAAGAGAAAAGAGAAGAGAAAAGAGAAAAGAGAAAGAGGGGAAAAAAAGAAGAGAAAGGAGAAGAAAAGAAGGAAAGAAAAGGGAGGAAAAAAGAAAAGAAAGAGAAAAGGGTGAGAAAAAAAAAAAGAAAAGGAAAGAGGGGGGGAAAAAGAAAGAAAGAGAGGAAAAGAGAGGAAGAGGAAAAAAAGAAGAGAAAAAAAAAGAAGAAGAGAGAGAAGAGAGAAGAGAAAAAAAGAGAGGAAAGAAGAGGGAAAAAGAGAAAGAAAGAGAGAAGAGGAAAAGAAAAAGGAAGAGAAGAGAGAGAGAAGAAAAAGAGAAGCAAAAGAAGGAGAGAGAAGAGAGAAGAAAGGGAGAAGAAGAGGAGAGAAGAAAGAGAAGAGAAAAAGAAGAAGAGAGGAGAAGGAAAAAAGAAAGGAGAAAGAAAAAGAAGAGAAAGAAAAAAAAAGGGAAAAAAGAAGGAAGAGAGAGAGAGAAAGAGAGAGAAAAGGAGAAGGAAAGGAAGAAAGGAAGGAGGGAAGAAGGAAGAGGAGAAAAGAGAAAGAGACAAGGAAGAAGAAAAAAGAGAGAGAGAGAAAGGAAAGAAAGAGGAAAAGAAAAAGAAAGAGAAGAAAGAGAGAGAGAAGGGAAGAGAAGGGAGAAGAAGAGGAAAAAAAGAGGAGAAAAAGGAGAGAAGAAAGAGAGAGAGAGGAAGAGAAGAAAGAGAAAAGAAAGAGAAAAGAAAGAGAAAAAGAGAGGAAAAGAAGAGGAGAAAGGAAGAGAAGAGAAAAGAGAAAAAAAAAAGAGAGGAAGAAGAAAGAGAAAGAAAGAAAGAAAAAAGAGAAAAAGAAGAAGAGGGAGAGGAGAACAGGAGAGAGCAGAAAAAGAAGGAAAAAAAAGAGAAAGAGAAAGAAGAAAGAGAAGAAGGAGAGAGGAGAGGAGAGGGAAGAAGAGAAAAGGAAAGGAGGGAGGAGAAGAGAAGAAGCAGAAGGAAGACAGGGGAAGGAGAAAAAGAGAAAAGAAAGAAAAAAGAAAAAGAAAGAAAAGAAAAGAAAAGAAGACGAAAAGAGAAAGAAAGAAGAAGGAAAGAAAAAAGAGAGAGAGAAAGAGAAGAGAGAAGGAAAAAAAGGAGGGGGGGTAAAGGAAAGAAAGAAAAAGAAAGAAAGAAGGGAGAAGAAAGGAGAGGAGAAGAGAGGAAAGAGAGAAGAAAAAGAGAAAAGAGGGAGGAGGAGAGAAAAAGAGAGAGAGAAAAAAAAGAAAGAGAAGAGAGAAAGAGGGAAGGAAGAGAGGAGAAGAAGAGAAGAGAGGAGAAAGGGAAAAAGAAGGAAAAAAGGAGAGGGAGAGAGAGAAGAAGAAAGAGAAAAAGAAAAAAGAGAAGAGAAGAGAAAAAAGAAAAGAAGAGAAAAAAGAAAGAAGGAGAAAAAAGAAAGGAAGAAGAAAGAAAGAGAAAGAAGAGAGGAGAAAAAAGGAAAAAAGAAGAGAAGGAAGAAAGAGAAGAGGAAAAGAAGAAAGAGGAAGAAGAAGAGAAAAGAGAAGGAAAAAAAAGAAGAAGAAAAAGAAAGGAGAAGGAGAGAAAGAAAGAAAAAAAAGAGAGGGAGAAGAAGAGGAGAAGAAGAAGAGAAAGAGAGAGAGAAAGAGAAGAAAGAGAGAAAGAAGAAAGAGAAGAAAAAAGAGAGGGAGAAGAAAGAGAAAAGAGAAGAGAAGAAGGAAAGAAAAGAGGAAGAGAGGAGGAGGAAGGGGGAAGAACAGGAAGAGAGAGGAGAGAAGAGAGAGGAAGGAAGAAAGAAGGGAAAGAAGAGGGAAAGAGGAGGGAGGGAAGAAAGAGAAAAAGAAAAAAAGAAGAAGAGAGAGGAAAGAGAAAAGGGAGAAGAGAAGAAAGAAGAAGGGAAAAGAAAGAGAGAGGAAGAGAGAGAGACAAAAAAAGAGAAGAAAGGAAAAGAGAGGAAGAAAGAAGGGAAGAAAGTAAAAAGAGAGAGAAAAGGGGGGAAGAAAAAAGCAGAAAGAGAGAGGGAAGGAAAAAGAAGAAGAGGCAAAGAGAAGAGGAGAAGAAAGAAAGGCCAAGGAAGAGAGAGGAAACAAGAGAGAAGAGGAGGGAAGAGGAAAAAAGAAGGAGAAAGGGGGAGAAAAGAAGAAGAGAGAGAAAAGCAGGGAGAGAAAGAGGGAAAGGAAGAGAGGAAAAAGAGAAAAAAAGAGAAGAGAAGAGGAGGAGAAAGAAAAGAAAAGAGGGAAGAAAGGAAAAAGGAAGGAAAAGGAAAGAGAGAGAAAAGAGAAGGAAGGGAGGGAAGAAGAGACAGGAGAGAGAGAGAAGAAAGAGGGAAGAAGCAGAAGGAGAGAAGAG
>CATNWA010005207.1:0-27255 GCA_951230385.1 Staurois parvus
TTAAAAAAACCAATTAAATATTAAGCTATGTTTATAATCCTATCCCACCATAAAAACTGTAAAATAAAAAGCTTTGGCTAAATACACTTTAAACATCCCAAATAATCCTATACACCACCTTATTGGCTTCTGCCACTCTGCATATAAGGACGTTTCAAAAACAAGGGATTACTGTTTGCTACACCCAGTCCCTTAACCCTGTCATTTGCTAATAATGCATTTCATTCAACCTTTATACAACTCTTTACTTTTTCTCCTAAAGAAGTGATGACAAGGCTCTTATATGCCATATACAGTGCATCATGGAAAATGTATTCCTTTTGTCATAGATCTTATAGATCTTACTAGCTTGTCCTAATCTTTCCAGGGCCTGGGCTTGGGTACTCTCAATGAAAATAACTCTTGAGGGCTTATTCCCTTTGGAATTACTAGCTAGATCCTACACAGACTTTGAGTCACTCTTCCCCCAAACTACTAGATCTGAATATTCTTTGCCCCTAATATGCCAAATTTTTATTGAGAGAATCCTACCCTCAAGTCCCAGACCATATATCCAGAGGAGGAGGAATGAAACATCTCTCCTGAAGAGCTGGATCGGGACAACATTTTGATGTTTACACACACACAACCTCTGTGTCATCCAGAGCACAGGAGAATAATTATACAATTCCCTTCAGATGGTGGTATTGTGCCTCGTGGTTTTAAATAATATTGACACTTCTATCCTGAACATTTGCTGAGATGTTTTACGGCCTGTCCTTTGTGTGTGACGGCAGTCACTTTGGGTAGGGGGGGCCCATGGAACACAGCTTAGCAGTGCACTGTAGGAGGAGGTGAAGCAGGTCAGGACTCCCCCATCAAACTGTTATACAATGTTCCCCTGATTGAGCTCCCACTATTCTGTGCTGTAATGTATACAGGACTGAGACTGGGGGAGCTCTGATCTGTACATCGACTGTGGGAACTTAATCTATAGCCTTTCTCAACCAGAATTCCGCGGCAAACACCCTTGACAACCTCAGTCAGCACCCTGGTTGAGAAAGGCTGATTTCGATCTTAACCACTTTCATAGAATCACTGCTTTTGAACTAGTAGGTGATCTGCGTGCCTGGGAATGGCTGCTTGCATGAAAGCCTGCCAAGACAGTACAATTTGCACATGAGATACAGTTGTGTCCAAAATTATTCAACCCCCACTGAAATTGAGTGTTTTTGGCCAGTTTTGACATTGCTTTTGATCATTCCAGTCATCTTGCTTACATTTACATTAAAGAGGCACTTGTAGGTCAGACAAATATAACATAACAGTTATAAGTTAGAACATAACCACAAATGTCTTTTCTGTGCTCACAGCATTATCAGTTTTATTCAACCCCCAAGTGACATTCAATCTTAGTACTTAGTACAGCATCCTTTTACAGTTATAACAGCTTTTAAACGTGAAGCATAGCTTGACACAAGTGTCTTGCAGCGATCTAAGAAACGGGTATCTTCGCCCATTCTTCATGGGCAAAGGCCTCCAGTTCAGTCACATTCTAGGCTTGCGCACTGCAACTGCTTTCTTTAAGTCCCACCAGAGGTTTCTCAATCGGATTTAAGTCTGTGTGACTGCGATGGCCACTCCAAAATGTTTCCAGCCTTTCCTCTGCAACCATGCTCTAGTGGACTTGGAGGTATGCTTGGGATCATTGTCCTGTTGAAAGGTCCAACGTCTCCCAAGCCTCAGGTGTGTGACGGACTGCATCACGTTTCCATCCAATATCTCCTGGTACTGAAGAGAATTTCATGGTACCTTGCACACGCTGAAGCTTCCCTGTACCTGCAGAAGCAAAACAGCCCCAAAGCATGATTGACCCTCCACCATGCTTCACAGTAGGCAAGGTGTTCTTTTCATCATAGGCCTTGTTCTTCCTCCTCCAAACATAGCGTTGATCCATGGGCCCAAACAGTTCTAATTTTTGTTTCATCAGTCCACAGAACACTATCCCACAACTTTTGTGGTTTGTCCACATGGCTTTTGGCATACTGCAGTCGACTCTTCTTATTCTTTGGAGACAGCAAGGGGGTACGCCTGGGAGTTCTGGCACGGAGGCCTTCATTACGCAGTGTGCGTCTTATTGTCTGGGCTGAAACTTCTGTACCCACATCTGACAAATCTTTTCTCAGTTCCTCAGCAGTCACACGGGGACTTCTCTCCACTCTACGCCTTCAGGTAGCGCACAGCAGTCGAAGTCAGCATCTTTCTTTCTGCCTACGACCAGGTAGCGTTTCAACAGTGCCCTTTGCCTTGAATTTGCGAATGATGCTTCCTAAGGTGTCTCTTGGTATGTTTAACATCTTTGCAATCTTCTTATAGCCATTGCCCTTCCTGTGAAGAGAAATCACCTCTTCTCTTGTCTTCCTGGACCATTCTCTTGCCTTCACCATGTTTGTAACCACACCAGTAAAATGTCTAGAAGGAGCTGAGTATCACAGTCATTTTAAAGCTGCCTAATTGGTGCTTATTATGCTTGATTGCTGCTCGGTGACATCCACAGGTGTTTTCAATACCTGATGGAAAGCACCTGTATGAACCTCTGTTCTTCAGAGTGGTAGTCTTTAAGGGGTTGAATAATTGTGGCAATGAAGAAACCACATAAGAACCATTTACTACTGTATTACATAAACAATTGATGTCATTTTAGTTGCATTTGGGTAGTTTACAACGTCCTTGTAGGATTTGATTCTGAATACAATTCCAAATGTACACTATAGTCCCTAAACCCCTTTACAGCATTGGGGGGTTGAATAATTTTGGACACAACTGTACTTTCAAATTGTCATGGTCATTGTAATGCGATAATTACCCAAGTACTGGCTTCAGTGTGATATTAAGCTGAATGCTTGTACTAAAAGAGAAAATGCAAGAAACATTCATAATAATTTCTTTCCGTATTTGAGCTGGATAATGTCACGCCATGAATGTACACCTTATTTGCATACATGATATTGGTTGCATTTTGCTGTAATGAGAATAGCACAGTTCATTAAACAAGGTCAGAAAACACACAGCTTTATAAGAAATTTAAGAAGCAAATATTTGCATTTTTTGTGTTAATTTATGACAGTAATTTTTAATACCACTCTTGATAAAAAAAGAAAAAAAATATTTTTTTGCTGTTTGCATACATGTTTTGCATTGCTAGCTATTTTAGGGTTGATGTACAGTATGTGTGCTAGCTGGAAATCTGCAACCAATCAAAATCCTGTGTTTCATTTTCAAACTTGGATTTTTCAGAGCCCTTGCACCTTGCTCCTGTAATTAAAGAGACCCTTCCACCACCAAGTACCTCTTAGATGAAAGATAGGCAGGGAAACCTAATTTATCTCCATTGCTGCTAGAGCAATTTTTAAATATTTAAAAACTCATTTTAAGGGTTCTTAAGACCCCCAAAACATTATAAGTTTTCTGAAAGTAGACACCCAGAAAAATAAAATAGTGGTGGATCCAATTTTTTATGTTAGATATTATTAGGACAATGGCTTATCAAGTGCAGAATTTCAGTAAAAAAAAAAAATACAATAGTTAATTGTTGGGCACACAAATGCAGTATATTATTTGATTCTGCTAAAAATATAAAAGAAGAGGATGTGCCACGTAAAGCAACAACTAACTGCTGTAACCTAAATTTTCCATAGGCAACATCTTAAAAGCCCCAACAGGTTTTCAGTTTTTGAGTTTACCATGAATAATGGGACGCAGATTATTGCTCTCACTCTGTTGTGTGTGGTGATATGTAGCATGTGTAGCGGGACTGGTGTTTTCTCACATAGGTGACCCCATTGCATGTGTTTATGTTGGTATGTGCATGTAGGTGTATGTACGAGTTCATGCAATTTTTTTGGGGGTTAAGTGGTTGGGTGTAATCATGCAGAGGTCAAAAAGTCACCTATGTGATACTTTTTTGTGTGTGGCAGGTTCTCCTTACTGAGACATCTTATTGGGACCCCTGGTGTCTCACATGCCCTTCTTTGAAGATAATGGAGTGTGAATCGCACTCTATTAGCATTTTCCCTGGCTACAGTGACTGGGGAAAGTGACAACAGAACCCAGAAGCAACGTTTTACATGTCACTTCTGGGTTCTTACTAGGTAGGGAAAGTCAGTCAACATCCTCCCCACCATGCAGGTCCCAGGTCCGTTGATAGGAGCTAGGAAAACATTCTAAGAAGGGGATGAATGTTCCCAGGTGTAGAAGAATTTGCTGTAGAAATACAATGCAGATGTACTGTATCTGCTATTGGGAGCACCTTTGTAGTGGATTGTGATAGACAGTCCATGTTCTATTAGATGATCAGTAAAATGACAATTTTACAGTCTTGCTACTCTCTGCTTCTTGCTCCCTTAATTCCTTAATCTCTTAAGAAAACAATCAGATATAGGGTAACAGAACAATGATAATTAAGATGGCGCCTTCATCTGGAGTCTCACCCTGCAGCAGGCAGGGTTTTAGTTAGTACTCTTAATGCAGATTCCCCATTAGACAGACCCTGTGATCAACTTAAGAAAATTCAGGTAAAAGCATAGAAAAATCATGTATTTTAAATGCTTACCTTTCCTTAAACAATTTTTATTCTCTTGCAATGTGCCTTTGACATTACTGGGAAATTTGGCTATCCAGGAATTAATTTTCCAGCAGAGCCACAGTTCTTCTACTGGCCTCCCAAGTCATAGCCCTCTCTTCTTCTGGGAGAGTCAAATTAATGTCTGTGAGGGCCCAGCTACTCCTCCCCATGTAACCGTTTATGTGTTGGGGGAGGAGTGAAGAGGAATACTAGAAAATGTTACTTGAGTGGATGCCTACACAAGACGAGCTTTTTCAGGTAAGCATGCCTAAAATATGTTAAATGCACATCCAAATTGTAAGGAAATATGTCTTATTAACTGTCATCCATTTTGTATAATGCCTCCATTTCTAGATGTGTGACCAGTTAGTTTTGCTTGTAACTCCTTATTTTCTGAGAATAGTTTCCATTTCTGATGAAACGGAACTACCTTATATGGTATCCCTCATCTATTTGCTTTTTCTGTTCTTCACGTAACTATATTGATTAGAATGGAATGTTTCATTGATCATCCTAAGATTAAGCAACGCCTACTGAGTTCTGTATAACCGTTCTTGGTTTGCATTAAACTTGCACACTTCGGTGTCTGGAGCTTTATTTCTCCCAAGCCTGAGGGTGAAAATAACGAGGACAGGGGCGGACTGACAACTCATGTGGCCCCCGAGTAATAGGGGATCATGGGGCCCGGTGTCCTTGCCCAAACTCAAAAAAGCCTAAGAAAAAAGGTACCAGGGGCATCTCATGGGGCCCCCCTACTGACCCCGGCCCCTCAGGCCGAGTTTCCAAATGGTCAGTCCACCTCTGGGGGCTACAGACATAGGCTGATTCCTATCACAAATCTTATAGGAAGATTGTTTTTGAGATGTATGGTCTGGCCACAGGATCTCTTCCAGAATTACCTTGTGGTGGAAGGTGTTTAACACATCAGGGTTGAATTACTATAAAGCCTTTTGTTCTGGGTCTGTGATTTGCAAGTAAATGTTAGATTCACCCAAGCAACTGTGATTTTCAGGAGGTCTGAATGTATTGTAATAACGTTTACTAGGGTTTAATGTGTCTGTTTACACTTCACCTGTATGTATGATCTTCTACAATAAACGACCAAACGGTATGGCTCAAACTTACAGTAACGGTGTTGTTGCAAAACATTATTTGCTAGAGAGTTGTGAAAAACCATCTGGGCAGTGTTATTCACAATCTCCCTGGTAGCCAAACATGACGGGTTTTGCAGAGTGATAATAGATGTATTATAACCATTTGCTTCAAGTCAACACTTTGATACATATATATTTAAATTTCCTCCATTGCAGTTAATCGTCGGAGCTAGAATTCCACCTGAAAATACATGAGAAAATGAAAGAAAACGTATTTTCAAGATGACAGTGAACATTTTTGTGAACAACAATCCTACATTTGCGCATGCAGCTTTGTTTTACTACGGGTTGGTGCACAATTTTTACCTTTGTACATAATGATGATAACATGCTTGAAATGTGACAGCTTTTAAATCTCCTGCATAATGCAGTAAAAAGGGGTTCAAAGCAGGGCCAGATTTTCTTACTGAAGCTGAGGAAAGACAATCTGTGGTGCGAAAAATACCACTCCTCTGCTAGGATCACCTTTTTTTCTACACAGAACTATATAGGTGGAATTAAAAAAAGAGTGCCTACTGCCTGTTGTCAATCACAAGGAGACCTCAAACCTGATTTGGGACTAATCCCTCAGTTTACCAGTTAGACTCTGCCCAATGTCAGTGTTGCTAGGAGGCTAGAGTTGTAGCAGGTCCATCCATTGTGGTGAGCGTAAATCCATGTGGGGTCACCTGGTGGTCCCCTGTTGATCTGTTTACTAATGGCACAAGCACCTGTTCACCTTTTGGTTTTCAAGCAACCCATATTTGAATAGGGATTACTAATATATTGGACATTAACTGGACTTTCTAGTGTTTGTTTATTTATCACATTTTTGCACTTTTAAATGTGACAAACTGTTTAGTAACCTTACACTATAATATCAATGTGCAGCGCTAATAAAAATGTGTGTTATAATCAATGATGACCAGTGTGATTGTAAAAAAAAAAAAAAGGGAAAACATCATAAAAAAGAGATAGGGAATATGTGACTACTCCAATGAAGAAACTAAATGGACAGTATAACAAATAACAAATATGTAAGTCCTCTAAATATCATCATAATAGTCCCAAAAATAGTGATGTGATCAAATCAACAAAATGTAGTGACTTCTGTGACTTCCACACTACACATCCACCATATTGCACTCACCAGAAGTAAGTAGCAAGCAAGCCCAGAGCAGAATGACACTAAGGGGTGTTCCTGCTTGTTCCTCCTGCCGGTGACCCGGTTGAAGTTGGGATCTCTCCAGAAGCCAGTGATACACCAAATGAACGATCAAAAACTCCTCCTCCTCCTCCTCCTCCTCCTCCTCCTCCTCTCGCCATGGGGGAGATGGTGGCTGGTGTATTGGGGGCAGTGGTAGTGGAAAGCTCGGGTGGAGGGCAGGGGTGCTCTTGGTCAATGTCAGGCTCTTTCTGCAATTTTTGTGTTGCCTAGGGCAGCACAAAACCTAAATACACCACTGGGTGGAACAATTTCAGTCTTGTCTTTTCTAAAGTTCACAACTAGCTCATTAGTTTTTCCTGCATTCAAGGTTAAATTATTTAATGCACACAATGCCACAATCTTTCCTACCTCTGCTTTACAACACCATTGGTACAACTGACTACTGTGGTATTGTCAGCAAATTTTTTTAATTCCGTTGAAATGATAGTATGGTGTACAGTCATAGGTGTAAAGTGCATAAAGAAGAGGGCTCAATACACATCCCTATGGAGCACCTACATTAAGTTAGGAGGGAGTGGCAGCAGCAAATATGCCACCCTGCTGCACAGTGTACAGAGACAGGCATACTTCTGAGAAAATCTTAAAGCCTTTTAGTTAAAACAAATCAGCACAAGGAACATTACTTACTATCAGTGTGATGCAGTGGTGTATTTCAGTTGTGTGCTGCCCTAGGCAAGAGTAAAGTCTGGTGCCCCCCCCCCCCCATGGGAAAGAGAGAGAGAGACAGACTCCAGCACTCACCTTCACAGCTCTCCAGAATTACACCCGTCGACCGCCCTTTGAGCCATGATCAGGAAGTCCTGATGTCTCCTTCTGCTCTGATCTCTCACAGTGATACAGGAGTCAGAGACCCTCAGTCACTGACTGCCGGAGGGCAGCGCCACCCCCTGAAAAATGCTGCCCTAGGCAAATGCCTTGTTTTCCTTTTTGTAAATACGCACCTGGTGTGATGTGCCCCTTCTCTGCTGCTTTCTCCCAGTTTACTATAAATCTTCCTTCTGTGATTACTCCTCCTTCACCCTCACAGCCATAAACTCGTGCTGCAGCAGGGGTTAGTATCACTGAGGGAGCTCTGACAGGCGCTGTCTATGCCCACCCTTTCCTCCCCTCCTCCATTATATATAACATGGCTTCTATAGAACCCTCCTAGTGTAGGATGTTAGGTAAATTCTTTTTTTTGCCTCCTTCTGCAATCAAGAGAGCAGTGATAAGTTGTACTGGTCTGTTTAGGGTTTCACAGGATGGGAATTTGAATGCTTTCCCTGGCCTCTGGAAGAAGCTTCCCTGGAGTGGAGTGTCCAGTAGGGGTCTGGAAAGGAGATAAATAGTCTGAAGAACTGGAGCACTGAAGCACTGCAGAGCTGGGCACTTTTTCCCCAGGAGGGTTCCAGAGCCTGAGTGGCTACTGCCATCAGGCAGCCTATGGACTGTGTAGCTGTTCTAGAGGCCTCAGCAATGTCAGGGCTGAGAACCTAGATGGATCTGCTTAGAAGCTGATTGCAGGACCTTACCAGATGGGATTTGGACTGGAGAAGGACTGTCTCACTCACTGGATTGTGTCTGGAAGAAGCTGGAAGGTGGCAGCTGTCCTAGGGACTTGTGAGACCCTAAACTGATCCCTGTGACTGTGCATTGTTCTAGAAATCACACTGGCTACCAGTAATTGTGCATAGGTGCAAGGTAGCCAGATGCCAAAGAAATTTGTCTCGTGGTCTCCAGCTGTGAGGAATTACTTATGGAGAAGATTGTCTTAGTGCTATTCATTTTGGAGTATCCCATGCCCTAACCCCTCTCCTGTTTAAAGTTCTTTGAGCAATACATTTCCAATAAACATCCCCTAGGATGAGTTATTGGAGTTATTGGAACTGGGGTACATGGGCTGCTGCTTGTTTTGGTGGGCAGCCTCTGTTCTGTTCTGGCATTACCAGTGGCCCCTTTGGGGGTAGCATTACACTTCCATGAATGAGACCCGGTCTATGATTGAAGGACAGACCAATGAATGAAAGGTCCCCCTCCTCCATTCATAGGTCATTTTTCTTTCATAGAATTAATAGTACAGTTTCTAAGAAAGGTGGAGGAGAATGGAAAGGGCAGACATAGTTGGCACTCTTTTTTTCTGAATTTGTTTTGTTTATAGGCTTACATCAAGAACTGACGTGGTGACAAATTACATTGCATCAGATAATCAGTGTCCGTATATGAAGGCATAGTCAAACAATTAAACTGAAGTTAACATGCATTACACTGCAGTAGGTAAAGCGGGAATTGTCAGTCCTACATCTCACAGAAAGGGTATTCTGTCAGTCTATTATATGAATCTGATGTTCACCAGATTTCCAGTATCTTTTGTAGGCATAGTTGAGGGATAAGGATTGAGGAAAGGATAAAGGAAGAAAGAAGCATAGGTGGAAAGGGAGACAGGAAAGTAAAAAAATAGGGAGGGGGGAGGGGGAAATTAAAAGAACCAGGGACCAGAGAGGGTGGTTGAGGGGACATCTCCTGCCGTAAAAAAAAAGTGTAGTATAAAAGAGCAATTTAGTACTGAAGCTAGTTGGCACTCTTGATGAGTCCCTTGGTTCTATTAACTAGTGGTTAGTATGTGGGGTGTGTGGATGTGTGTGCTGGCTGAGCAGCTGCAGTGGAGACAGACAATATTGTCTTTTTATTTATGTGTGGTGGTGGTGGTAGTGGTTTTTACACTCTTTTGTTCTTTTTTACATATTTGAATTTTTTAATCGACGATAATGCCCTATACTATAAATAGCGCATGGTCCAAGTAGTAACTTCCTTTCAGGCTTCTGTCAGCATATTTTGTGTTGGTGTTGATCCTTGGTTCTATTACCCCTGTACTGAAAGATTACAGCAGTGGGGGTGTGGGGATCAGAGGAGAAAGTTTTTTAGCGAGGAGCCTCAGGCACGAGGGACACGTCACACTGTTAGTAAATAATGCCCCACCCTTTTCATTTTTTTGCTAAACTTAGGTTTTAAAGTCCGGAAATAATATAACTGTTTGAGAAGTTTTGTAAGAATGGTTCATCATTTGCCAGTGCAATTTCTTTAAAGAAGCCATTTGTAGCATGTGAGATAAAAAGACATTCATTTTTAAAAATCCTTTGAATAACATTGTAATCACATCAGAAGTGTCTTAAGGCAATGCAAAATGGGATTTTTTTTCTTTTTTTTTTTTTTTAAAGGGAAGTTCAAAAGCATCCTAACTTGCAAAAATGCCGCCTTCTCTTGAAGTAAACCTGCTATGTGTAAGGCAATGATTATAGTGATGTAGAGCAGGTTAAATCTTACAATTAAAGAGTAATCCAAACATCATTTAAATTACTGCAACAATTACAGAGTAATCCACAGTAACAATAATACCCTTTTAGCTATCTCTGACACAGAGTGCAACCTATTAGGCTGCATGGAGTCTGGTCTGTGCCTGGATAGTACAGGAAATCACTGAACATGAATTGGCTCTAGATGAATTTTTGAATACATTATTCTAGACAACGTACTTGGTAAAAATGTGTTACTTTGTCTAATTAGTGTGCCTTCCCATAACCAAAAGGGATAGAATATCATTAATATGATTAATCCCTGTAGACAGTCATGCTAAGTGGTGGTAGCCATTCTCAGCTGTATAGATTAAGGGTCCATTCACACCAGAACACAGTGCAGGAAAAGCATATTTCTGTGCATGTTTGTACACCGCACAGCCCTTGCTAGATGCATGTGGGTGCCATTAGTTGTTAATGGCCCACCAAACACATGTAGCAAACGTAGCACGTTTGTGGCTACCAGAATATGCCTGCCACCACTACTTTTTGCACATGGTAGTGGAAGGCAAAAATGTGTGCTGTCTAGTGTGAACCTGCCATTAGGAGTGTTGAGCATCTCTCTCTTTAGAAATGTTCTCTGTATCATAGTATTGATTTAAAAAAAAGGAAAAATAAGATATGTTATGGTGTGCTTTGGACACTTTTGTGATCCTGCCAGAACTTACAGCTCTAATACCTCTCTGAAAACTAACCGTAGTTAATATGGCCTGCTCTGAGAACTCACACCAATCAACTGTAACGTAGTTACAATGTAACCATGAAAACGCAGCAGCACATAGGCCACTGTTGTCATTTCTCTAAGAAAGTTCAGAGTTTTTGATGAACAGAGCTGTATAGTGCAGTAGATTTTGACTGGTTTAAAAGTTCTACCCCTCTGCTCACCACACACACACACACCCCTAAGCTCTTGCCGACCATGTAATGCATACGTATGGCAACAGAATGGGTGGGCCTTAAACCCACATGCTGCACATACACTATATTGCCAAAAGTATTGTGACACATTGGATTCAGGTGTTCAAATCACCTCCATGGTTACAGGTGTATAAAATCAAGCCCTCGGCATGCAGACTGCTTCTGCAAATATTTGTGAAAGAATGGGTCGCTCTCAGGAGCTCAGTGCATTCAAGCGTGGTACCATGATAGGTTGAACTTGTCACCTGTGCAATAAGTCCATGCTTGAAATTCCCTTGCTACTAAATATTCCACGGTCAAACTGTTAGTGGTATTATAACAAAGTGGAAGCAACTTGGAACAATAGAAACTTAGCCACGAAGTGGTAGGCCACATAAAATGACAGAGCGGGGGTCAGTGCATGCCGGAAAGCACAGTGCGCAGAAGGCGCCAACTGTCTGCAGACTCAATAGCTAAAGATCTCTAAACTTTGTATGCCCTTCAGATTAGTACAACAACAGTGCGCAGAGAGCTTCATGGAATGGGTTTCCATGGCCGAGCAGCTGCATCTAAGCCTTACATCACCAAGTGCAATTCAAAGCATAGGATGCAGTGGTGTAAAGCACGCCACCACTGGACTCTAGAGCAGTGGAGATGTGTTCACTGGAGTGACGGATCATGCTTCTCTGTCTGGCAATCCGATGGATGTGTCTGGGTTTGGTGATTGCCAGGAGAACGATACTTGCCTGAGTGAATTGTACCAAGTGTAAAGTATGGTGGAGGGGGAATTATGATATGGGGTTGTTTTTCAGGGGATGGACGTTGGCCCCTTAGTTCCAGTGAAGGAAACTCTATAGGTGTCCGCATACCAAGACATTTTGGACAATTTCATTCTCCCAACTTTGTGGAAACAGTTTTGGGGATGGCCCCTTCCTGTTCCAACATGACTGCGCACCAGTGCACAAAGCAAGGTCCATAAAGATATGGATGAACGAGTTTGGGGTGGAGGAACTTGACTGGCCTGCACAGAGTTCTGGCCTCAACCCGATAGAACACTTTTGGGATGAATTAGAGTGGAGACTGCGAGCCAGGGCTTCTTGTCCGACATCAGTGCCTGACCTCACAAATGAGCTTCTAGAAAGAATGGTCAAACATTCCCATAGACCAGGGGTGTCAAACTGCTGACCCTCAAGCTGTTGCGAAACTACAAGTCCCATCATGCCTCTGCCTTTTGGAGTCATGCTTTAACTGTTAATCTTGCAATGCCTCATGGAACTTGTAGTTTGGCAGCAGTTGGAGGGCCACCAGTTTGACACCCGTGCCATAAAAACACTCCTAAACCTTGTGGACAGCCTTCCCAGAAGAGTTGAAGCTGTTGTAGCTGCAAAGGGCGGGCCACCTCAAAATTGAATCCTATGGACTAAGACTGGGATGCTATTACAGTTCATGTGTGTAAAGGCAGGTGTCCCAATAATTTTGGCAAAATAGTGTATGTCTCCAGGGGACCAAGGTTTCTGTGCTGTGAGAGTGCTCATTGCACCAAACACAGCTACTGGTCTCTGTTTATTATAATTGGGAGCCACCAGACAGGCTTCCCATCATGAGTGACCACTGTGAGAGTCAATCACAGTGATCAGGTGATCTGGAAGTCTGTCCCACCTCCCAGCGTTAAGACCCATTTAAAGGTCATCGAGAAGCATCAGGAAGGATATAAGATTTTATTGCATACTATACCTCCACTTGAGTAGGCGGTTGAATTACATGAGCAAGCAGTAGCAGTGGCATTACAAATCTCATCACTAGCACAAGTTTGATTGCAAGCTGCAGACACTATAAAGAGAAAGAAAAAAAATTGTATGAAAGGATATATTCCAAGATTTTTTATTATATGCTTTTGGTATTGCTGGCCATGCTTTTCCAAAATGTTGTGATCTCTCTATATATCTGAATAGAGGGTCCAGCCTTGGATGACAAAGAGTGGCCATTTATGAACAGATGTCTTGTCAAATATAAAAAGAGGTGGATGAGACATCTTGGGACCCTTTAACAAGTCATGTGCTACCGGGACCTCCTGTTATCTCAACATTGGGTCGATGATTGCATGTAATGCATGTATTGCAAGAGCTTGAGCAACCCTTTACTTTGCCACAGTTTATAGAAACTGCTGCCATCTTATAGACAACTCAGCAGTGAATAATCTGTGAACAAAAACTCACGTCTGTCTTCTGAGACCCTGTTATATCCGAAATGATTTTTCACTTTTCCTTAACAGCCTACTTGCCAAAAACACAAGGCACATATCACTTATTACTGCAGAGTGGGCAGAAAGAGATGGGACAGGAGGGCTTACCTACTGACTTTTAAAAAAGTCAAAATTTGCATAGGTGATATAGAGCTGCTTAAGGCTAAGCTCACATCTATGCAGGTGCCATTTGAGCCATTTGAGTCATTTCTGCATTGCGTTTTGTGTTGCACTTTGCGATTTTTCACCTGCGTTCTATAGACTTCAATGGAAACGCTGCTGAAAAGTATGTATCGCATTTTTGCTGCATTTTTTTTATTTTTCTTGTTGCTAGGCAGATTTAAAATGCATCAAAAACACAATGCATGCTTTTCTGCAGCTTTTCCATTGAAGTCTATAGAACCAAAAATGCAACTTTTTGCGTTAAAAAAAGTCCCTCACCCCTTTCCAAAAAACGCACCGGGTGAAAACGTAGAGATGTGAACATGACCCATAAGAAATCGTGTTAAATGGACTGTACTGCGTCCCTGCAAACTGCAAAATGCTGCAGAAAACGCTTATAACGTAGGGTTAAGGAAAGACAGAGTACATTGGAAACAGCTGATGGAATAAAGGAACCACTACTTTCTTTAGGTTTGGGTAGAGTAGAGAGAGATTAAAGTTTTTATTGCTGTCTGTGCCCATGTTAGGGAGACTGACCCACTCTATTTGTCCTATTTATCATTGTCATTGAAAGTGAAAGTAAAATAAAATCCCAAATTTTGGGTTGACACCAGAACACTAATGGAAGGGAAATCTTCCAATAGGAACACAATTTCTGGTGACTATGGGATGGTGCTTATGGGACAGGAAGTGAAGGGTAATCTTCCTTATGGGACACGAGTGGCAAAAAAAACTGACGAGTTGTAACTCTCCCTTACTCTATCCAAACTGGAAAAAAAAGTTTTGCATTAGTACTACTTAAATTTGCTTTGCTCTGTAATAGCTGACAGTTTTTGTGCCATAAACCAGAGTTTACTGTTGTCTTCAAGAACTGTGACCTTAAAGAGTATTTAAACTCAAAAGCAAAAATGCAATATATTGCAGCTTATCAATTTTGTGATGCAATGGCTGCATTCATTTTCTTTTTTAGCTTATTATCTCCTGGTGATCTGGCCATAAATATATTATTTTTTTATGTCCAGTAAATGTGTCAATTAAAGTGTTGAGACAAGCCATTTACCACTGACAGTGGTACTTACTATGGTAAGCATTATTATTATTATTATACAGTATTTATAAAGCGCCAATAGTTCGCTCAGCACTGTACATTACAAAGGGGGACAGAACATGTGACAGAACAATACCAATACAATGCAAAACATGAGGGGATCGAGGGCCCTGCTCTTTCGAGCTTACAATGTAGGAGGGAGGGGGTGGTGGCACAGGAGGAGATAGCTGTGGGGGATGGAGTGGTAGGAAGAGTGGAGGAGGTCGGCAAGTTAGCAGGGGGTGGGGTAGGCTTCCCTGAAGAGATGGGTTTTCAGGGTGTGCCTAAAGGAGAGGAGAGTAGGTGATAATCTGATGGGTTGGGGCAGGGAGTTCCAGAGGATGGGTGACACCCTGGAGAAGTCCTGGAGGCGGGCATGGGAGGAGGAGACCAGGGAACTAGAGAGAAGGAGGTCTTGTGAGGAGCGGAGTGTGCGTGCTGGACGGTACTTGGATATTAGGTCAGTGATGTAGTTCGGGGCAGTATGGTGGACAGCTTTGTACGTCAGCGTTAGGATTTTGAATTTGATCCGTTGCGCAATCGGAAGCCAGTGGAGGGATTGGCAGAGGGGGGGTGGTGGAGACAGAGCGGTTAGAAAGGTGAATGAGTCTGGCAGCCGTATTCAGGATGGACTGAAGCGGGGATAGCCAGCGGCGAGGCAGGCCAGTGAGGAGGGAGTTGCAGTAGTCGAGTCGTGATATGATGAGAGAGTGGATGAGCTGTTTAGTGGTTTCTGGGGTTAGGAACGTGCGGATTTTGGCAATGTTGCGGAGGTGGAGTCTGCACGAGTTTGTTAAAGATTGGACTTGGGGTTGAAAGGATAGGTTGGAGTCCAGAATGACACCAAGTACTCTGGCCTGCAGGGCGGGTTTGATGGTAGCGTTGTTGGATGTGACGGAGAAAACTATGGGGGGTGGTGTCGGGGCTGGGGGGAAGACAAGAAACTCGGTTTTGGAGAGGTTCAATTTAAGGAAGTGGAGCGACATCCAGTCTGATATGTCGCTCAGTAGGTGTGTGATTCGGGCTGAGACCAAGGGGGTGAGGTGGGGGGTTGAGAGATAGATTTGTGTGTCGTCGGCATAGAGGTGGTAGTTGAAGCCGTGAGAGTGTATAAGTTGGCCAAGGGAGGAGGTATAGATGGAGAAGAGAAGGGGCCCGAGGACAGAGCCTTGAGGGACCCCAACAGAGAGGGGGAGTGAGGGGGAGGTGGTAGCATTATAGGTAACACTGAAGGAGCGTTGTGTGATAGGTAGGATGAGAGCCAGGAGAGAGCAGAATCTCTGAGGCTGAGGGAGTGTAGTTTTTTGAGGAGGAGGGGGTGGTCGACTGTGTCGAAGGCCGCAGAGAGGTCAAGGAGTAGGAGCACTGAATAGTGGCCATTAGCTTTGGCGGTTAGCAGGTCGTTGGAGAGTTTGAGTAAGGCAGTTTCGGTGGAGTGTAGGGGACGGAAGCCGGACTGTAGGGGATCGAGGAGGTTGTTGTCGTTGAGGTGAGAGCATAGGCGGGTGTAGACTAGGCGCTCGAGGAGTTTAGATGTAAATGGGAGCAGGGAGATGGGTCTGAGGTTGTTCGGGTCATTGGGGTCCAGGGAGGGCTTTTTAAGTATGGGGGTGATGTGTGCATGTTTCAGAGGGGAGGGGGAAAGTGCCTGAGGAGAGGGAGAGATTGAAGATGTGGGTGAGGGAGCGTAGGATGGAGGAGGAGGAAGGTCGTAGGAGTTGTGAGGGGATAGGGTGGAGGGGGCAGGTGGTGAGGTGGGCATCAGAGAGGATCTTGGAGACTTCCTCGATGGTAGTAAGGTCAAAGGTGCGGAGTGTGGGGGGGAGCTTCAGTATGAGGAATGTAGGGTGGGGTGGAAGAGGAGGTCAGAGCAGTGGTGGGGCCGTGGGAGAGGGGTGATGAGGGGGTAGCTGAGTGAGGGTGAAGGGGTTGGAGAGAGTTTGAGCAGCGACGAAGTCCCTGCGGGTTATGTCGAGGGGGGGAGGGGGGATAAGGGGGTAGCTGTGTGAGAGGGGACGGGTTGAGAGGGTGTGTGAGTTGCGGCAATGTCCTTGCAAATTGTGTCAATCTTGTTTTTGAAGTGATTGGCAATCTCAAGGGCAGTGAGTGAGGTGCCAGGTGGAGGTGGAGGTGGAGAGAGTAGAGAGTTGAAGGCAGAGAAGAGTCGGCGAGGATTGGAGGAGAGGGCCTTGATGAGGGTCAAGAAGTAAGCCTGTTTGGCAGCATGGAGGGAGGAGGTGTAGGTGTGGAAGGCAGATTTGTAGCGGGTGAAGGCTTGTTGGGATTTGGTTTTGCGCCATAGTCGCTCCAGGGCACGACTTTGTCGTTTGAGGGTTTTGGTGTGATTAGTCTGCCAGGGTTGGAGCGGTCGGGGTCTGATGTTGCGTGTGGTTAAAGGCGCTAGTGAGTCAAGGGCTGTTGAGAGCGCATTGTTGTAGGCGGTCATAGCCAAGTCGGGGCAGGACAGGGGGAGGATGTGGTCGTGGAGTTGATCAGCTGCAGAGTGGAGGGAGGCAGGGTTAAGGTTGCGGAGGTTACGGCTGGTAGTAGTGTGACATTTGGAGGGGTAGGCGTTGGAGGATGAGGAGATAGAGAAGGTGATCATTATTCATTTATGTATATCCTTTACCCCAAAAGACAAAAAAGCTGTTGCTGTAACTGCCCTAAAAGTGTGAGCTGCAATACAGCTTTAAAGTGATACTAAAGGCTTATTTTTTTTAAATAACATAAAGGTTATACTCACCTGCTCTGTGTAACGATGATGTATTAAAAGGTTGCTTTCCTCCTCTTCTGGCAGTCCTCACTGGTGTTGTCCACTTCTCTCTCCTTTGGGTGCCTCCTGTGCAAAGCCGGGTACTAAGAAGGCACCTGTGGGTGCGTGCTCACAAGCTGGGCTATGTGCATCCCTAAAATGCACACATGCACAGCACTGCTAAGCCACGCCCTCATCACAAGCGTTTGACTAACATTGGCAGGAGCCTAAGGCTACACTGCCCTCAATGTCTCATGTTAAAGCACAAAGTGAGGGAAGCAGTGCTGGAGCCATAAACTGCGATGGATCAGTGACATGGAGCCAGGTAAGGGGGGTAGGACAGGTAGTTGGGCTTTTTTACCTTAAAGTGGTTGTAAAGGCTGAAGGTTTTTTACCATCATGCATTGTATGCATGAAGGTAAATAACCTTCTGTGTGCAGCAGCTCCCCCAGCACCCTCAATACTTACCTGAGCCTCATTGTGATCCAGCGATATGAATGACGAGTCTCCTCCTCCATTCAGCCAATGAGGAGAGAGAGAGGGAGGAGTCAAGCCACGGCTCCGTGTGGGATTGGACACACGAAGCAGCGGGTGCCCCCATAGCAAGGGGCACCCAGCAGACAGCAGGTGCCAGGAGAACATGTGGGGGACCTGAGAAGAGGAGGATCCAGGCTGTTCTGTGCAAAACCACTGCACACAGTAGGTAAGTATAGACATGTTTGTTATGTTACGAATAAAAATGAAGCTTTAAGGTAGAGAATGCATTAAGGTCAAAACATTTACTCTTGGTTCACACTAGTACCATTATGCAGGCCGCGGCACGGCAGCCCATTCATTTGACCCACACCTTTATAGCAGCTTGTTTGGCCATTGCCAGAAAGTGAAAATCCCCACATCTTCTCTCTATTTTGGAGGTTATTACCACACTAAGTAATCACTGCTTTCTGGAATTCATGTGCACTAAAGAGCAACTTCAAATTCCAAATGTTCTAACTGGTATCCATGGTTTACTGATCAAAGAAGCTTAGCTATTGTTTAGTTTTGTTTAGTTAAATCAAAATATGTCCAGCCAAAACAATTTTTCCTTAGTTTTAGTTAGAGTAGGGGATGGGTTAGAACCTCTGTCAAGTTTTGACTTGTAGGAAGAAGCATTACTTACCGAATGTGAAACCACAAAATACAATGCAGAGTCCTAGAAAGATCTTCATGATGATGAGGTGACCTAATGGATATAGAAGATGAGTAAGGCACCAATATCTGTCTCAATTATTATTTAAAGTGTATTTTTGATCTTGCAGTCTAATTGGGATAATACCTATTTTATATTGGTTTCATTGTAAATGTCCCCATTAACACAGCATACCTTAAAAAAAAACAAAAAAACTGCTGTTTACATTTTTAAGTGCTTTTACTTGCCTAAAATTTCTACCTTGCTTTCCCTTGCTTTGTAATAGTTAGGAACAGCTGTGGAGTTATGTTTAACACTATCAACCCTGTCTGTGCTGTGCTGGCAGATCTCATTATCAGAAAAATAGGTTTAATTACCATCTGGTCTAACAAAGAGTTAAAGATCTCTAGATTTGGGTTCTACATTATATGTTAATGTACATAAAATACTGTTCCTCACTCTGTCCCTCGTCTTCACATTACCATCTTGTCTAAGCAATAGAAACTGCCTATAGAAGGGTCTCATAAAGAAAAGCAAAAACAGGGCGCACTCTCATCATGCATTATTGTGGTGAAACACGAGTTTATTTAAAAGCATAAAAGTGCATACTCACAAACCAAAGGGGATTAAAACAGAGATAAAGAGTCAGTGGTGATGGTCCAAAGTAACGGTAGACACTGATTGAGGTAGGATAACGCGCTTCAGGAGAGATTCTCCCTTCTTCAGAGCTCTTGAAGAAGGGAATATGTCTCCCGAAATGCGTTAGCCTACCTCAATAAGGGTTTACCATTACTTTGGACCGTCACCACTGACTCTTTATCTCTGTTTTTAATCCCTTTGTTTTTCTGAGTATGCTTTTATGCTCTTAAATAAACTCGTGTTTCACCACGGTAATGCATGAAGAGAGTGCGCCCTGTTTTTGCTTATCTTTTACCAGTACCAAGATTTCCCAAACTTCTAAGGGCTGCACCTCAATGAATGACAGTTACAGTACCCCTAGTCAGCATGAAGATTTGAGCGCTGGTTTAGTTTTTTTTTTGATAGAAGGGTCTCATGTATTGCTCTGCTCCAAAAAAAAAAAAGAAATCTAGAAAACATGGTTTTAAAAATAATTAAGTATGCTGCGTGAATGGGAACACATACCAAACATACAGTGGGGTGTTTTCATATTTGTCCACCATGATGGAAATAGACTTTAAGCAACTAATGGCTTATGGTCCATTTTCTACATATGCATCATAAAACAAACAAAATATTCATTTTAAGGTACTGATCCTTTAATATTAATTTACTGTACATTTGACTGTGTTCAAAACCGTCATAAAGATAATGTATATATTCTACATCTCTATTATGTGAATTATGCCATTGCTATACTCTGAATTTGAGGTGTTATACACGTTTAACATGCTTTTATGTTAATTTTGTTGGAGAAAAACACCTAGTTTGTCATTGAAAAAATTCTAAAAATGACACTAATGATATCTAATGTATTTCTTGTTTAATAATTTGTGACCAACTCTGAGTTCTCGAGGAAGCTAATTGCGAAACGTGTTGACCCTAACCACTTCTACTCTACTGCTTAAATCAAGTATATATCTACACTTGAACAAATGCTTTTGGACCCAGCTGGGCTACAATACAAGTGTCTGATATATAACAAAATATATATATAAATCATACCTAAACAGAGACGGCCAGTTGTTGGCTGTCAGAGTCATTGATAAACTGCATGCTGCAATACTCTATGTCAATGCAATGGGGAATTTAATTTTTAACTAATACTTTATTTATGTAATAATAAAATATTGTTAATTATATATATTTTATATTGAGTAGTTTGTTTTGGCACCCATAAAGTCCCATGTATGTGGTTAAAGGTTCTGTTGTTGAGTTAATTAGTGATGTGGTACTAATGATTACCTATCAATCAGATTTAGCTTGTGGCTTACATTTCAGTTGAAATGCTTTTAATATGCTTCTGAATTCCTCCAACTTACATTTGCATTCACACAGAGCTGTATGGGAAAGCAAAAGCAAACGAATGCTCATGTATACAAACCCAAGAGTATATTTATAAAGCAGTGATTGTGCCATTCACCAAACATTCACTGCAGATGAATTAATAATCACCAGGAAGATTCAATCCAGCCTGCAATTTTGATCAGTATTAAATGAATTTGCTTCTAAATGCACAAACAAACATTTAAGGTATAATTATAAAGCAGTAAAAGTTTGGTAAATGTCACATTTACTGCTTTATAAATATACCGTAAGTGTTAGTTTATGCCTTTTAGAAGCAGATTCATTTAATACTGATCAAAATTGCAGGCTAGATCTTTGTGACCTGTATTTTTTCTACAATTTTTTAAGTATCACTACTGGTTAACACACACAAATATTTTTATTATGGAATAAAATTGAGAGATCTCCTAAAATGATCCAAGGTCATGTTCCCCTTGCTAGGTACGTCATAGAAATTAATTAGGAATGGAACAGTACCTGAAAAAAATAAAAATAAAATAAAACAGTATACGTATAGCACTTTGATTTGCCATTCCTAGATACCCATTTGGCAGTAGGTAAAAAAAGAAATATTAGCATACTTACGGCAATTATGTCCAAATAATCAGGGACTGTGACCGGCTTCCTTGAACTTGGTGTCGTTATCACAAATGCCTAAAGTTAGTTGTCGGTCAAGTTTTGTTACCTTGTAGAATCTGGTGCTTGCTAACTCTGAGTATGAGTAATCTGCCTCTTATATACAGGTCCAGAAAGAATGCTTTGCGGCTTTCTTCCAAAAAAAAGGACTTGGGCGCAGCCAGGTGTCCTTATACTTTGAAACATTTGATGTAAGGTTAGAGAGTCATGTGGCCATTCCACTATGATACTGTACTTAGCCTAAAGCTGTCCAGACTGAATGTTTTTTTTAATGTTTTTTCTATTCTTTTTTAATGTATCTTTCTCTGGGGTATATTATCTTTGTAACGTGCATGACGCATGCAGGCTAACACTAATTTCTTATTTTTCAGAGCTGAGAGCTTGGTGCTTGTAGTTTTTGGTGCCGCTGGTTCAGTGGCAAAGTTAGTATGTAGCTGAACAGGGTTGGTATTAGGAGTTTTAAGTTACATGCTAAGGGCTTACTTTAAAGGTTAATGGTTGAGGGTGTACGTTAGCATAGCAATGGGAACCTTGTGCCAATAACTACCAGCACAAGGTTCTCTACTCTATAAACAAATAAATCAGAGATTGTATGTACACAGTCAATGTTGCTGAAGATTACTTCTCTACATGAATTCATGGCTTCTTAACAAGGTGGCCGTATGTAAAAGGTATCAGGAACTGGAATCAGTGGTCAACAGCCTTTTTTTTTATAGGAATGAATGGAGACGAGCATGAAAGAAGCAATGCCCAGCCAGGAAACTTTCTATGAAGGGGATGTGTGGCTCCTAATAGTTGCACAGTGCAGGGAAGTGAGCAGGGAAGTAAAATACATGGTGGGGTTGCTTGGGATCGGCTTGGTGAACTTTAGAGTAATAATTACAAAAAGTAAACTTGGGTTTGTGATAGGTGTATGTGGCTGTAAGTTCAGGAGGAGAAAACATTTTTTTGCCATTTGGGGAGGGAGTGGGGGGAAGGGGGGGGGGGGTTGGATGGATGTAGGGTTCAGATGGGAGTAGGGTGTGTCTTAGTGAAAGAAAGAAGTTACTGTTGGTCCAATGGAGTTGGGCAATAGGTTGTGGGTATTAGAAGGATATGAATATATATATTCAGTATATATATATATATATATATATATATATATATATATATATACACTATATACACTATATACACTATATACTGTATATTATAAAAAAAATAATTAATTTATTGCAGAAATGTGATAATTCTGTAAAATTATAAAACATGTTACTGTGTATAAGTGCAGTTTTGTTATTAGTGATATATGCAGGGTAATGCATACAATGATACATGCAGTGGTGTATCTATAGCCAGCTCACATAGCTGCTAATGCTCCTGGGGGTAGGGCGGAGCCTTACTCCTTCCTAAGTGGAGAGGAGAGGTGGTGACAAATGAGCAAACCCCTGTGGCACACGTCTCTGAAGATCGTGGCTAGAGATGAGCGAATCGAACATGACGAAGTGGAATTCGTTCCGAAGATTTGGAAAAATTTGATTCGCGGCGAATCCGAAGATTAGCAAACTTCGGATGCACGAATCGAATTTTCCCAAAAATGGCGGTGACATGTGTGGCAACAGGAGAAAATGGACAGAGAAGATGGGGCGGGGATCTCTGGGAAGGCGCGCGCTGACCCATAATTCATTCATGAGTCATGAATCATGACATGTGATCGCATTAGCCAATCAGCAGCCAGCCAGCACTGTGTAATGGTGGAGCTATAAATCGCGGCCATCTTAGAATTCTCCATTAGCCTCCGGTCATTCAAGAGAGACAGACCTGTGTGTATTAAGGGACAGAGTTAGGGCCACAGAGACTTTAGGGCCACAGAATCGTTACTCAGGGACACAGAATCGTTACTCAGGGACACAGAATCGTTACTCAGGGACACAGAATCGTTACTCAGGGACACAGAATCGTTACTTAGGGCCACAGCTATCAAAGAATCGAAAATTTAAAGTGACATACACCCTTTTTTTTTTTGGTGGCTGTCGTGCACAGTTGGTGCTGCAGTTTGCCGATTGTGCAAAAATAAACTGACTTTCTGCTTCACAACCACTATTGTACGTTCAAAGAGTTAAATCCATTTACACGCCGGCTGGCGGTAATATTTTTTTGGGTGATTAGTGCATTCCAGTGACACAAACGTACAGTTTCCAGCCAACGGCAAGCTGCAATTGACCGATTGTGTGTACAATAAACTGACTTTCTGCTTCACAACCACTATTGTACGTTCAAAGAGTTAAATCCATTTACACGCCGGGGCTGGCGGTAATATTTTTTGGGTGATTAGTGCATTCCAGTGACCTAAATGTACAGTTTCCAGCCAACGGCAAGCTGCAATTGACCGATTGTGTACAATAAACTGACTTTCTGCTTCACAACCACTATTGTACGTTCAAAGAGTTAAATCCATATACACGCCGGGTGGCGGTAATATTTTTTGGGTGATTAGTGCATTCCAGTGACATAAACGTACAGTTTCCAGCCAACGGCAAGCTGCAATTGACCGATTGTGCTAAATAAACTGACTTTCTGCTTCACAACCACTATTGTACGTTCAAAGAGTTAAATCCGGTTTTATTTTTGGGGTGCTTATTGAATTAAAGAGTATGTCAGACAACACGCAGAGGAGTGGCAGAGGAGGCAATGTTTCAGGAGCGAGCAGACGTGGCAGCAGAGGAAGGGGTCGAGGCAGCACTAGTCGCAGCCAGAGGCCAGTGCTCCCGGTGTCATCCAGCGGTCGTGTCTCCACCGACAACCCTGCCGTCATCGATTGGTTGACTCGGTCGTCTTCCTCTTCCCAGGTCACCTCTGACACCTACAGCCAACGGTCGGTGGGTACGTCAGACACAACCGTTAGTTGGCATGGCCCGGGAGCAAGCCCACTGAAATCACGTGTCCTCGACCTGCCCCTGTCCTTTGGTGTTCCCTCACCAAGCGAAGTATCGCATGCTGTGGGCTCAGCCCCACTGTACAGTGAGGAAGAGCTAACAGAGGGCGGTCAGGAACGGGGGGAGACATCCGCCTCTTCAGCAGCCAGGCGAAGAAGTACTGGCGAGGAGAGTGGCTCGGTAGCCGGTCTAGAGACAGGTCTGTCTCCTGACCCCACACGCAGCCGAGGGGGCTAGTAGTGACGCGGAGACCCTAATTGATGATGATGAG
Organism: Staurois parvus; assembly: GCA_951230385.1. Classification (NCBI taxonomy): domain Eukaryota; kingdom Metazoa; phylum Chordata; class Amphibia; order Anura; family Ranidae; genus Staurois; species Staurois parvus. Next base: position 24,449 of record CATNWA010005207.1, read on the forward strand.
GCTGATCGCACTTGGCAGCCTCGTCGTCATCAGGCTATTGCTTCCGCATCATCAGGAGAAGAGGGTGCCAGCTTGCCAGCGAGCAAAACAGTCGGTGGGTTGCCCAGGAGGCAGCAGGGTCGCAGCAGTGTCAGTGGAGCCAAACGGCCACGGAGTAGAGCACCAGCTCCACTGCAGCCTACCACCACGGCCAGTAGTGGTGCCCGGTGCACGGAGGAAGTAGCAGTCAGCCAGTGAGGAGTAGCGGGGGCAAAGTTTCCTACTCGGCGGTGTGGCAATTTTTCGTCAAGCCGCCCGAGGAAGTAAACGTAGCCGTATGTCGACTATGTGGCCAGAAAAAGTCAAGCGTGGCCAGGGGGCCCATGTTGGGACTACAGCGTTGCGTCAGCATATGCAGCGTCGCCATTCGGTGGCCTGGGAAAACCGTGATAAAGATACGGCGGTTCTGCCTGCCCCAGCCCCCGCTCCATCACCCGCTCCGTTACTTGCTCCGTCACCCGACGTCAATCGCCCTCTATCAGCCAGTCAAGGCTCCAACACCTCTGCTGAGGGGAGTTGTCGCTCGTTGGCATCTTCCGCTCGTTCAGATGCTCCTTCTCCTGCTACTCCTCTTCACGGATTCCGTCAGCAGTCTTTCTTGGAATCCGTTTCCAAGAGACAACAGTTTGCGAGCACGCACCCGACGGTGCAGAAGCTGAACGTCCTCCTGTCCAAGTTGCTGGTGCTGCAGTCCCTCCCCTTTCCAAGTGGTGGACTCAGCACCTTTCCGAGAAATGATGGCTTGTGCCGAGCCGCGGTGGAGAGTGCCAAGCCGGCATTTCTTCGCCAAAAAGGCAGTGCCAGCCCTGCATTCACATGTAGAAGAGATGGTGGGCCAGTCTTTGAGCATGTCGGTCTCTGCCAAAGTGCACGGCAGCGCCGACGTGTGGAGCTGTAACTACGGTCAGGGACAGTACATGTCATTTACGGCCCACTGGGTGAACGTGGTGCCGGCACAGCCGCACCAGCAACTTGGACAGGTCACGCCGCTTTTGCCTCCACGTTTGCACGTCCTTGGTCCAGCAAAGATGTCCGCCTCTACCACCTCTTCTTCCGCCGTGTCCTCAGCCGCCACCCCCCCCCCGTGCCAAGTCCCATTACCCGACCGGCATATCACATGTGCAGGGCGCAACGGTGTCACGCTGTGCTGCACCTGGTATGCCTTGGCGAACGTAGTCACACAGGGGAGGAACTTCTGAGTGTAATGAAACAGAGAAATCGACAGATGGCTGTCTCCGCGCAAACTGAAAATCGGAACCATGTTGACCGACAACGGAAAGAACATGGTGTCTGCTCTGCGTCAAGGAAGGTTGTGCCATGCGCCATGCATGGCTCACGTGTTCAAATCTGGTTGTCAAGAGCGGTTCCTAAAATCCACCATCCCACTGCAAGACATCCTTAAAATGTCACGTAAACTTTGCATGCATTTCAGCCATTCCTACACCGCAAAGCACACCCTCCTTGAGCTGCAGCGGGCACCTCTCCCAGAACGGAATTCCACAGCATCGCCTGATCTGCGATTGACGTTGCAAACATAGGTGGAATTCACACCCTACATATGTTAGACCGCCTTTACGAACAGCTCGAAAGGCCATCACCGATCGCATCCTGATGTTACAAGCGGATAAAGGAAGGTACTCCCTGTGTAACTTAGATGTCAAGCCATTGGCAGCTACATGCCGTGACACTGCCGCTTGCTCAGGCCCTTTGAGGAGGCCGACGCTATTCGTGAACACATGAGTCGGGCAGGACTATGGGATGAACGACGTCATTCCTCTGTTGCACGTCGCTGGAAACAAATGCTGTTAACAATGGCTGGTCAGGGTGCGGTAGACGTGGCGCACTAGATCTCAAATGCAGGCCACACATGACCCTGATGGGGGCAGGGACAGGAAGAAGAGGAGGAGGTAGAGGAGGACGTAATTGGTGCTCAGGAATTATTGAGTGGAAATGGGTGGTTTTTTCCACTCAGAAGCGGACAGGAGTGGAGGAGCAGGAACGCATCTGGTAGAGGAGGAGGAGGAGTAGAGACAGAGGGACCCAGACGCACCGGTTTGGCAGTATGCTGTGGAGATGGAGGCAGGGAGTCCACTCGCATTCCTTGGCACAAATGACCCATAGCATGCTCGATCACCGTCGGTCTGGCTTGCGTAGCAGACAGCCGCCAAATAATAACCATCAGACAGAGGGATGACTTTTGGCTGTCCCAACTCTTGTTGGCACACCTCGCTACCGTTCCAAAAATGGTGGCCTTTTTCAACACCTGCTGAGAGGGGCAAAAATAAAGTACTAATAAAAAACTAAAGTAGCAGTTGGGCTCTGCCTTTTTGCGCCAAAAGCCCCTCCTCCCGACACTGTGGGCCCCGTTTCGCCCGGGGTTCCGCTCCATTTTGGGAGCAAGGGGGGGGGTGGGGGGAAAGGAAACAGTGGCAGCTCCACCCGCACGCTTTCCTCATCCCCGCAGTCGAGGGGGAGTACTTTTTTTCAAACCCGCGCAGTGAGGGAAAATACTTTAAACCCGCCCCAGCAAACACAGCATCAGGTGGGCCTGGAGCAGGACCTCAAACAACAGGGTTGGGGGCCCACTTGGGCAGCACCCTGCCAAAACCCAAAGGGAACAATCCCCTTGGGCCCACTGGGCAACGAAAATTGACCCTTTGGGGCCCCCAAATAAACTGAAAATTTTCCTTTAAAGGGTGTCATTTCCCGGCCATTTGCGTGGGATCGGGGGCCGTGTTTAGTGCGGCAGGAGGTATTTTTAAAATCCG
>CATNWA010005208.1:0-14108 GCA_951230385.1 Staurois parvus
TCTGTCCCTGATTATGAATTCTGTGGCCCTAACTAGCGTTTCTTTGTCCCTAAAATAACGATTCTGTGGCCCTCATTAACAAGTCTGTGTCCCTGAGTAATGGTTCTCTGTCCCTAAGTAACTTTTCTCTGTCCCCAATTATCGTTTCTGTGGCCCTAACTCTGTCCCTGTCCCTAGTACAGAGCGGTCTGCTCTGTTCAATAACTGCAGGCAAATGAAGAATTCCAAAAATGGCCGCTATTTATAGCTCGACCATTACACAGTGCTGGCTGGCTGGCTGCTGATTGGCTGATGCGATCACATGTAGTTGAGGAATGCATTATGGGTCAGCGCGCCTTGTCTGCGCGCCTTCCCAGACATCCCCGCTCCGTCGCCGCACATGTCAGCCGCCATTTTCTGAAAAATTTCGATTCGCGCGTCCGAATTAGGCTATTTTTCGGATTCGGCACGAATCGAAATTTTTCCGATATTCGACTCGAATTCCACTTCGATACTTCGATTCGCTCATCTCTAACAGTAATCAGTGCTAATGCTATACCTCTCGTTGTACTAAATGACACTGGCTGGAAGGGGTTAACATCTAGTATGGCAATGAAAGGGTTAACTGTGTGCTTAACAATGTGTAATGTTGTGTACTATGTACTGCTTTTACTAAGAGATGTGGCTGTTCTTTTCTGCTCTCTGTACAGAACCCTGTGTTAGTAAACACAGCACTCTGTGCTGTGATTCGCTAACCTGTATAGCATGTCATGGCATAAATCATTGGCTGGGATCTGTGTAGGCCCACTCCTGAGCCAGGCTGTGTGCGTCCATAGACACACACAGCGTGCGGGTGTGCCCTCCCCTTCCCGATCTCTCAATTCCCCTTCCCCATACTTACCTGAGCCCAAGCTGCTCTCTCTCTCTTTCTCCTCACAGGAACAGAGCAGCAGCGGATCCTGTGGATCCAAATCCTGTGAGGAGAAAGAGAGAGAGAGCAGCTTGGGCTCAGGTAAGTATGGGGGGGAATTGATCATGGAAGGTTTTTTTTACCTTAATGCAGAAAATGCATTAAGGTAAAACACCTTAAAGTGGTTGTAAATCCCAATGTTGGTCAAATACTGAATACTGTCATCCATAAATACCTTTGAGTGCTCTGTGTCTGATCGCCTTTTTATATAATTTTTCTGTCACTCCATTTTTGAGAAGTAGCCCTTTCGAAGTTGTTCCTTTCTGTGGGTATGGTGGCAGTCTGGAGCTTGTAGCACTGATGTCAACGCAATCCCCTCCCAGCTCTACAGCCCTCATTCCCATGCTCATCCCCGGCATATAGGTGCACACTGTGGGAGTGCTGCCCATGCCCCCTGACGAGTCCTGTCCAATCAGGGACACCTGGATCTGCACCACCTGACTTCATCCCCTTCCACAATGCTGAGGGACAGAGCTGCTATCCAGGTGTAGCAGGAGGAGGAGGGAAAGGGGGAGAGAGAGAGATCTGTGCATGAGTGCACAGGAGACATGGACAATTCTCGTGCTAGTGCATGAGAAGTATTATGTAGGCTGTCAATCAAAGGAGATGGAGCATGGCGACACCATTTTTCGGCCTGTGACGGTTTTGTTCAATGAGGGACAAAGAGGAAAATAACATAAGAGTGTCGAGTTCTTTTCAGGCAGATTGGGGGTGTATGCGTTGTTCTGCGGTGCAGATTATGGCAATGTGATTATCTAAATTTATATTTTTGGGGGTTTACAACCACTTTAAGCCTTCACAACCACTTTAACTAAATAAAATTAAAAATGTTTTATGTAAAATAGTTGTGGGGTCTGGCCTGGGAAGACTGACTTGGAAGAAAACTGAAAAACGATTTCTACATTTCCAAATGTTTATGTCACTTTTGTTATTTATTGGTGGTTCATTTACTAAAGGTAAATAGGCTGTTCACTTTGCAAGGGGATTTCCCCCAGAGATTAGTAAATAAGGTGAAGCTCTGGTGATCATCAAATCATGTGTAAGCAAAAAGCTTTTTCCTATGTATAAATAAGTATTTGCAAAGTGAACTTTCACAAAATTCCCTAAGCTCTGGGCTGAATTCCCCAGCAAAGTGCAACTCCTTTGCAAAATGAACAGCCTATTTGCCTTTAGTAAATCAACTGAATCATAATGTCCTATCAGTTAAGTAGTGAAGAGATCAAGGAGGACACTATTGGTAGACTGAGCATAGGGCATCAGTTGCCATAAATCCACCCTGTCTGTATAAGTGGCAAATGCTATTTGAGGCAAACAACCCATAGCTTTTCCTATCTAAAAAACAGCAGCTCGTGGATCTGGGATACCATTGCTGAAGAGGTGTTAGTCTTCAGTACACAAAACCAGGGATGTATTTGCTGCGAGAAAAGCAAGGCTTTTGCCTAGGCCTGGCAGAAGTGACACAGTGGCAGCCAGTGACTGGTCCCGGTCCTCATCATAGCTTCGGCGGTGCCCGGCAGATGTCATTCTGCGAGCTGTGCCAGTGAGTGCTGTAATGTAGAGAAGATAAATCATCCACAACAAACTAGGGGCTGCTGGTGGGCCAGGGGGAAAGGTGGGGGAGAGAACTGAGTGTGCAAACAAGGCTTACATATATTTTAAGGATGAGCTAGGGTTTAAAGGAAGCCTACTGTAAAAATTAGGGTTGTAGGGTAGGTGAGTGTTAGTGCTACAGGCAGGGTCAGTGTTAGGAATATGGGCAAAGGTTAGTGTAAGGGTAAATGTTGGAGCTACAGGCAAGGTTAGTGTTAGGGCATAAGAGGGAATAGTTTGAGGATAAGTGTTAGGGCTACAGAAAGGGTTAGTGTTAGGGTTACAGCCAGGGTTAGCGTGCAAGTTATTGTTAGGATTGCAGTTAGTGTGAGAGTTAGGGTTGCGGGAAAGGTTAGTATGAGGGGTCTTTGCATGCAAAGATATCAGATTTGAACCACCAATGCCGAAAGATAATATATTGTTTCTCAACACACCAGACCATCAGGCTAGCAAACAATTATGCAAGAAAACATGCAGCAGTACAAGGATATGGTACAAGTGATACCAGCCAATAAACTGGTAACGCCATGCAGAAAACATTGCAACACGGTTTTAAAGAGGACCTTCCACCTGGTAAATAAAAAACGAAACCTACCACTCTAATAGTTTTCTCTGTACGAGATTAAAAAAAAAAAAAGCTTACTTGTTCACAGAGTCTGTCATTGATTTTCTCCCATCCAAAGTTCCCCACACACTGGTTTCCTCCAGCATTGCCATCTTGGATTTAAGGCAGTGGGAGCCAGATGCCTTTTCCTATCTTGCTGCTCTCTCTCTCTGTCAGGCGCATTACTGTTCTCTGCTTCCATCATTGCCAAATCCTGCTATGCTGTGTCTTGAACCTCCAGCCTGCATCTGTCATCTATGTAGGCTCAAAATATCACAATATTTTAGATCCCATTGAACTATAGCTTTCTGACATACAGTATGTGACGTGGAATCTCAGGATGCTGCAGGTGGCCTATTAGTATATCAACCTTACTTAGTCAAGAAATGAGGAGGAAGGAGAGCAAAACACTGTAAACAGTTAAAAATATATACAATTAATTAGGGGAAATTCTGTAAAGTAAAATATGACTGTGCACGAGGGAGTTAAGAGGTATTATTAGAAAAAAGTAAAATTTTTTAATTACTGTATGATGGTCCACTCATCTTTCCTTAACAATGTTCTATGTAATCTGCTCCAACCAGATGTAATGATCTTCATAGGTTCAGTGGATGAATTTGGGGCTATGTACCCCCACCAACACAGATGTCACATTGGGAGCAGCAGCTGTGTCCGCACGCACAGAGCACCTGTGTATCCCTGTGTCGGTAAAATGGCCCTCCATGGGTGAACGGTTGTGTATTTTGAATTGTAGCTTCCATAGTCTCTCTTTGCTTGTTACATAACTAATTACACTTAACCTATTGTGGCAGGCTTGAGTCAAATTGGAGGCTTAGGACCAATAATTTGATACAACATCAGTCTCCTTCTACAACATATAATGAGAGGCAGCGTAATTGACACTGTGAATGATTCTGGAAATACATTTTCTAAATTACAAAGAGGGAAGCAAAAGGGATTTTCAGGTCATAGGATCACCAACAAAATTAAATGGCACACCACAGCTTAGCTCGTGCTTACTAAATGCACTTCAAAGCTGAAATTTAAATTTCGGCTGGAGTGTACCTTTAATATGTCTCTTGCTGAAACAAAGGCATGATATGGGGCAATACACAGCAGGTTTGAAATAATTGTATTCAATTTAGAAGATGCAAAGTTGAGCTTGTCAGAGGAATATAAATCATTATGTCTTGGGAAGATAAACGTAATGATTCAATAGACTTCAGTCTCCTTACTCACACTTAGCATTTTGAAAATCATTGGCCTCAAGAGACCTGCAGCCACTAAATTAATTCCAAAGATATCTACCCATTTATGTCATCATGACAGTCTCTTTCCTTTTATCTTTATTTCTTGTTAAATATTGCATTTGACTAGTGGGTAATGTTCCTATTTAAATTCATGGTAGGGTCATGTGCAGCTGTTTTGTTTATACAAGGATTATACATCTCTGTATTATTGAACTCACTGTGTATAGTACAAAAAAACTTGTGAAGAAGGGATGATGTGTGATGTAGGTGTTGACTGATATGTCTACCAATGTTTGGTTACTATTATACAGGATTTATATAGCGCCTACAGTTTGCGCAGTGCCTAATAGTTTGTTCTGATGGATTATGCTAATTACTCCAACTTGTGTGGATCATTACCAGAAAAATAAGACAATACATTCTTGCTGAAATTAGTCCCAGTTGTCAATCAAGCCACTTTAAGGGTGTTTCTAATCACAGGATGAAAGGAGAATCTTATGTCAAGCAGCAACTTCTTTAAGGCAGAGTAGATATAAGGTTCTTACTTTGGTCCTAGTATGCTTTCAGGGACTCTTCCAAAGACCGCAGGTCAGTACAAACTATATTACTGAATAATTTGTATCCTGGAGGAATTTGATAACTTGAGAAAGTGCAGGAGCAGTTCCAAGACAAAGTGCCCCCCCCCCCCCCAAGCTATTTAATTTGGCAAGACAAAATGTAACACAAATTTAAAACTGTATAAAAAAAGCTAAGGGAAAGCAATGAAGAAGTAAGGAAAATGTTGAATACAAATTTTAGGGTTAAAAAAATGCTAATAAATGCAATTTTTTTTTACTGTGATTTGTCCCTAGAACCATGTTTCTGGTAAAAGAAAGCTTTTTTTTTTTTAATTTTTAATTCAAATTTAAAAGTTTCCATAAAAATAATTGAAAAAAATCAAAAAAGTGACTTTGGGAAAAAATATTTAGGACTTACTAAGGTTTTTAAGGGGCGTAAATGTTTTAAAAAGTGTTATGTAATAAATGCATAGTTATTAAGACATGGATGAAAGGTGCAATAGTTTCTGTCTTTCATAGTAGACCAACCACCAAATAAAACTGATAGTGCTCAAACTCCCCAATCTGTTATGCCAGCTGACTGGCCACAATGTTTGCAGGTGATGGACGTGTTGAATACTGGCTCGTCACACACATCAAGGACTACAACACAATGGGGCTTTCCTGCACATTGCCTTGGCATATAGTGAGCTCCTCTTAGTAACAAATATCGTTAGCTTGGTGTCCTACCCATGGGAAAGCCCCCTCTAAAATGTTTTGCCCAGTAGGGGCAAGGTCTGTTGTAGTTTTTGACAGGGGCGGACTGACCATTTGGAAACTCGGGCACTGCCCGAGGGCCCGGGGTCAGTAGAGGGCCCCATGAGATGCCCCTGGTACCTTTTTCATAGGCTTTTTTGAGTTTGGGCAAGGACACAGGGGCCCCATGATCCCCTATTGCCCGGGGGCCCCATGAGTTGTCAGTACGCCCCTGGTCTTTGATGTGGCTGTCATTCATAAATGAATGCATAGCAGCATCCAGCTGTTAAACTGATAGATTAGTTCTGCCGATTACACAGGAAGGTTGGAGCTCTCCATTTGTAATCATCGGAGCTCTGTGATAGCCGGAGTTGTGCTCCTGATACTAAGAGCTGCTGCTCCCAGTGTGACATTTGTATGGGTGCAGGTACATGCCTTGAACACATCCACTTAACCTGTGAGCAGGGGTGGACTGACAACTCATGGGGCCCCCAGGCAATAGGGGATCATAGGGCCCCTGTGTCCTTGCCCAAACTCAAAAAATCCTATAAAAAAGGTACCAGGGGCATCTCATGGGGCCCCCTACTGACCCTGGGCCCTCAGGCAGTGCCCGAGTTTCCAAATGGTCAGTCCGCCCCTGCCTGTGAGGAGTTTCATTACATCTATTTGGAGCAGATTACATAGAACTCAGGTTAAGGAAAACTTTGCAGCTATCGCACTAACAATGGAGCAAAGCATTGTTAAGCCCTCTACACATGATGAGAATACCGGATGAATGATCATCTGGTTTTTTTTTGCATGCTAGTCTCATATTGAAAGTGAAGAGGTTATTAAAGTTACGAAAATTCTTGTACAACTGAATAAAAATTTGGAAGTGATGTAATGTATTTGTATTGTATTTTCAGACCAAAACTGTACTCGTTAAACGAAAATCGTATGATCTGGTATCGTGCGAGAAACTTTTTCATGCTTGTCCCTTCGATCAATTTCAGAAAGCTGTGTACTAACGATCAGACTATTGTACGAATACTTTGAAAGCGGTATTTTTCACATGATGTTTTAATCACGTGTAATAGGCTCTAGTTATACAGGGAGAGTTGAAAACTTCCTGTGTAATCTGCAGGACCAAGCTGTCAATTTGACAGCTCAGTCCCTTCCAGTGCAGGACATGGCTGGGCAATGCGCAGGCATAAGAAGCTCTGCACTGAAGAGATATTAGCTATGCAGCCCATAGCATGGTGCTAAAAGCAGGTGCCTATCTTGCTTCTGCCTCAACCCTGCCCTATGCTGGAGAAATGAGTTCAGTTGGGGTGGATCTACTGATGTAAAGGCCCTCATCCTCTTCAATCTTCAGCACTTTCAGCTTTGACATATCAATGGCTAACAATGAAAGATATCTATACCATATGACAAATGTCTGGATGGGATGGAGTTAAAATACTGTAAGTAATTTAAGGATTCTCACATATACTATAAGATTAGTGCATAGAATGACCAGATTTTCTTTCCCACAAGTTCAACATTTTCATTGCCTGATGATTGGAATATTAGATGGTTTATAGAGGTAGTAGGATACAGCTGTATAAAATAAAGAGATTGTCAGCCCTCAGAAATTCCAAAAAGATACATTTCTGTATCAATGTCCCTTCAATATGATCAGATATTTACAGTATCTATCAAATCATAGTAATACATAAAAACTGCTTAAAATAAATCTAAAATTTAGTTCTTCAGGCATTATAAGGTGACTATGGTTACCTTCTAATGTGTTCCGCTGCTTCTCAATTTACCACCAGAATGCTCAGAGGTTCCTGTTCAAGTTTCAATCTCTATTACTTCAGCAGAAAGACTCAGCAATTTTCCAGCTGTGGTGGATTGGGGTGGCAGGGGAACACAGGGAGGATACATTTGGTAATTTTATGGAGCTAGATTTTCAGCATACCTGCTACTTTGTCTATTTGGTAATAAGTATACAGTAGGTTTGCTGTAAGCTGGCCACAAATACAGAGATCTGCCTTTTTGTAACTCTCATATCTCTCCATATTGTTCTGGTTATTTAGTGTAAACAATTTCAAATGAGAACAAGTCATTTGCCCTAATATTGCCTTAATTGCTTATTTTTCTCCTTTTACTGTCTATGAATTGGCACTGTAGCAGTAGTTTATCACTATAAAATAATACAAATACAAAGGAATCATCATACAAAGGTCAATAATCTTTTATATACCATAGATTGATTGACCAACATTGTTATGATCAGAATTATTTTTCTATTCAATCCTCTTTATATATTGCACTTAGTAAATCACACTCCAGTAAGGCTAAATCAAAGCTAATGTCTGCAATCCTGCAAATGCTGTCATTCACAAATGGGACTCTCTAGGCTTTTTAAGATGTAATGTTATTACCTGTCATTTTGTTTGTAACCCCATCATATTGTGTTGTGACAATATTGTTATAGCATCAACATTTACATTAAACAGCATATTGTTTTGCTGAGATTAACAGTTGCTGCTTGCCTTTGTTTGACTAATCAACAAGACATTTCATGCTTATCACACTAATGCACAATGAAAAACTGTTCATGGTTGATCATAGCAATGATTTTACTAAAATAACAGTGACTTGATGTATTCCATCTGTTAGATGCATTAGCACAATTGTCAAAGGAAAGCAGTGAATGGTATAAGATATATTTGACAGCTCCATCCAAAGTAATTACAGTAATATAATCCTTTAAAAATACAATAAAAACAAAAAATGTATATGCACATAGAACTTATCAATGCAACTGACTACTGGAAGAAATAGCACATTGGGGTTGATTTACTAAAGGTAAATATACTGTGCACTGCAAGTGCACCGCAAGATCTGAAGCTCTGCTGATTTCTTTTATCCAGTCATGTGTAGGCAAAAATGCAGTTTTTTTTTTATTTTCCTTGCATGTTCCCCTCAGATTTAGAGCAACTGCACTTTCAGTGCACCTGCAGTGCACTTGAAGTGCACAGCCTATTTGCCTTTAGTAAATCAACCCCATTGTGTTTGTATTAAATGATCTTGTGTCCATGTATATGGATTTTTTTTTATTATTATATGATGTAGATGTTGAAGGTGACCATTGATGAATCCAATCCTTGAAGGATTTTAATGAAACCAGAAGTGTCAATCAGCATAAGATGTATTTAACACTCAGTGAGGGGCCAACAAGCATGCCTTCCTATGCCAAATAGAAATTTGCAAAGAGTCTTTTATACTTACCACAAATCACATAACTTTAATCTAAACACATTTTGTTACCACACAAGTAGTTGAAAAATAAAAAACAATACCAGTCTATATACAATGTTTGCTCATTATATGTAGCCATCAATAGAGTCTCTATACACTGTATTCAGGTAACTGTATGTGGTTAATTATTATTATACAGTATTTATAAAGCGCCAACAGTTCGCTCAGCGCTGTACATTACAAAGGGGGACAGAACATGCGACAGTACAGTAACAATAGAGTGCGAAACACGAGGGGTTTGAGGGCCCTGCTCTTTCGAGCTTACAATCTAGGAGGGAGGGGATAGTGGTACAGGAGGAGATCGCTGTGGGGGATGGAGTGGTAGGAAGAGTGGAGGAGGTCGGCAAATTAGCAGGGGGTGGGGTAGACTTCCCTGAAGAGGTGGGTTTTCAGGGTACGCCTAAAGGAGAAGAGAGTAGGTGATAGTCTGATGGGTTGGGGCAGGGAGTTCCAGAGGATGGGTGACACCCTGGAGAAATCCTGGAGGCGGGCATGGGAGGAAGAGACCAGGGAACTAGAGAGAAGGAGGTCTTGTGAGGAGCAGAGTGTGTGTGTTGGGTGGTACTTGGATATTAGGTCGGTGATGTAATTTGGGGCAGTATGATGGACAGCTTTGTACGTCAGTGTTAGGATTTTGAATTTGATCCTTTGTGCAATCGGAAGCCAGTGGAGGGATTGGCAGAGGGGGGTGGCGGAAATGGAGCGGTTGGTAAGGTGAATGAGTCTGGCTGCCGTATTCAGGATCAACTGAAGTGGGGATAGCCTGTGGCGAGGCAGGCCAGTGAGGAGGGAGTTACAGTAATCGAGTCGTAGAGCTGTTTAGTGGTTTCTGGGGTTAGGAACGTGCGGATTTTGGTGAAGTTGCGGAGGTGGAGTCTGCATGAGTTTGTTAAAGATTGGACTTGGGGCTGGAAGGATAGGTTGGAGTCCAGAATGACACCAAGTACTCTGGCCTGCGGGGGGGGGGGGCCTGATAGTGGCATTGTTGGACGTGATGGAGAAGTCAATGGGGGATGGTGTGCGGGCTGGGTGGAAGACTAGGAGCTCGGTTTTGGAGAGGTTCAGTTTAAGGAAGTGGAATGACATCCAGTCTGATATGTCGTTCAGTAGGTTTGTGATTCGGGCGGAGAATGAGGGGGTGAGGCGAGGGGTTGAGAGAGAGATTTGTGTGTCATCGGCATAGAGGTGGTAGATGAAGCTGTGAGAGTGTATGAGTTGGCCAAGGGAGGAGGTGTAGATGCAGAAGAGAAGGGGCCTGAGGACGGAGCCTTGAGGGACCCCAACAGAGAGGGGGAATGAGGGGGGGGGGGGTGGTGGCATTATAGGTAACGCTGAAAGAGCGTTGTGATAGGTAGGATGAGAGTCAGGAGAGAGCGGAATCTCTGAATCCGAGGGAGTGTAGTTTTTTGAGGAGGAGGGGGTGGTCGACTGTGTCGAAGGCCACGGAGAGGTCAAGGAGTAGGAGCACTGAATAGTGGGCATTAGTTTGGCGGTTAGAGGGTCGTTGGAGAGTTTGAGTAAGGCAGTTTCGGTGGAGTGTAGGGGACGGAAGCCGGACTGTAGGGGATCGAGGAGGTTGTTGTCATTGAGGTGAGAGCTTAGGCGAGTGTAGACTAAGTGCTCGAGGAGTTTGGATGTGAATGGGAGCAGGGAGATATGTCTGAGGTTGTTCGGGTCATTGGGGTCCTGGGAGGGCTTTTTAAGTATGGGGGGGTGATGTGAGCATGCTTCAGAGGGGAGGGGAATGCACTGAAAAAGAGAGGGAGAGATTAAAGATGTGGGCGAGGGAGCGTAGGATGGAGGTGGAGGGAGGTCGTAGGAGTTGTGAGGGGATAGGGTCGAGGGGGCAGGTGGTGAGGCGGGCATCAGAGAAAGACCTTGGAGACCTCCTCGATGGTAGTAAGGTCAAAGATGCTGAGTGTTGAGGGGCTTCAGTGTGAGAAATGTTGGGTGGGGTGGAGGTCAGAGCAGTGGTGGGGCCGTGGGAGAGGGTGATGATGAGGGGGTAGCTGTGTGAGAGGGGATGGGGTTGGAGGGAGTTTGAGCAGCGATGAAGTCTCTGCGGATTGTGTCGAGGGAGAGGGGTGATCAGGGGGTAGTTGTGTGCGAGTGCGGGACGGGTTTGGAGGAAGTGTGAGCTGCGGCAAAGTCCTTGCAAATTGTGTCAGTCTTGTTTTTGAAGTGATTGGCAATCTCAAGGCGGTGAGTGAGGTGCTGGGTGTAGGTGGGGGCGGAAAGAGTAGAGAGTTAAAGGTGGAGAAGAGTCGGCGAGGATTGGAGGAGAGGGTCTTGATGAGGGTCAGGAAGTAGGCTTGCTTGGCGGCGTGGAGGGAGGAGGTGTAGGTGTGGAAGGCAGATTTATAGTGGGTGAAGGCTTGTTGGGAATTGGTTTGCGCCATAGCCACAGGGCGCTACTGTGTCGTTTGAGAGTTTTGGTGTGATCAGTCTGCCAGGGCTGGAGTGGTCGGGGTCTGATGTTTCGTGTGGTTAAAGGTGCTAGTGAGTCAAGGGCTGTTGACAGCGCGTTGTTATAGGCAGTCATAGCCAGGACAGGGCAGGACAGGGGGAGGATGCTGTCATGGAGTTGATCAGCTGCAGAGTGGAGGGGGGCAGGGTTCAGATTGGGAAGGTTACGGCTGGTGGTAGTATGACATTTGGAGGGGTAGCGCGTTAGAGGACGAGGAGATAGAGAAGGTAATAAGGTTGTGGTCAGAGAGAGGGAAGGGGGTGTTTGTGAGGTTGCGGGGGAGCGCAGCGGTTGGAGAAGACAAGGTCCGGGATATTTCCGTCGAGAGTGGGTTAATACCCATAATGATAATATTTAGCATAACGATTACTGCTTTTTTTACCCTCTTTGTGTGAATTGAATATGTGCTCCCCTAGCATGTGGCAGTTCCAGTGGCTCACATCCAAATGAAGAGATCATTCAGACAGTTGTATACTGTATATCAGAGCCTTCAGGTTTATTCATCATAAATACCAGTCAACAGGTGAAAGCATTGATTTTTGTCAAATTTTCCCACTTCACTATAAAGTTCCTAGTTGTTTTAAGAAAAGAGTTAATAAAATTGATGGTTTTCAATAGATATCTGTCTGATATACCTCTCCTTTTGAATATTGCAAAATTAGTGTGTTTGGGACTTTGGAGAAGTAGTGCTTGGCAACCTAAAGGGAACTTAATGTTCTGATGCTACTGAAATTACTGTATTAAAAATACCAAGTTTATCTTGTTCAATATTAATACAGATTATAATGTTCATTTTTGTTGGACTTTGTAAACACAAAAACCATAAAAGGGATTTCAGAGTTCAATTATGCAGCTTACCAAGGAATCCCTGGTGCCAGGATGAAAGTTACATGAAGCTCTGTGGTTTAGTACACATGGGCTTGGTAAGAATGGATAGTATTAAAATGAACATGCTAACAACTGGAGGGATCCAAGGAGTCTTCCAAAGAAGACATGTGCTATACTGCCTCATTAATATGGACATACTTTAGCGTGCACCCATGTGAGAACATTGTTTTGCCAGCACGGGATGCACAGGTGTCCTGTACTCCTTTGTGTAGACAGTTCCATTCATGTCAATCTCTTTTAGATTTAATAATGTACAGAGATTTAGGGCTGGTTCACACCAGGCCAGCATCTGAACATGCTGTGTGTTCCTTTGTGATTCACATGCAATGGGTTGAAATTGCACCACACCGCACCAAAAGTTGTGCATGCACTACTTTTTAAAATGCACTGCAGCTGGATTGCATGGTACAAAATTACCAGGTTCAGGCAAACGCACTGCGTTTGTGACCTGAATTTGGGGTGTAGTTAACTCTTTATTTGCAGCTCGCAAATGTATTGCATTTTGCATGCAGTTATAATCACACACGAATGCACAGCGCACAGATGTGGGCATGTTGTGAACTGGTCCCTCACTGAGATCTAAACCTTCATTTAAACCACTGCTTATAAGCACATCACAGATGCTTTAATTGCAGCTTGATCTTTAATTTTCACACACTTTAGTGTGTATAGCAGGCCCCATCAGTCAATTTAAACATTTTTTTTTTCCTTATTTGAAAATCATGGAAGCTGTTATAATTGGGTTTCAACTTAGTTCTAACTTTGCAGAAGTTATCATTACTTGGAGCTTAGGGCAGAATGATTTTTTTAAAAGACTAAGTTCACCTTTTTTTCCAGCTCCACTCTGTATCGATATACACATTTATGTACCTCTGGTTGCAGAAAAATAAAAGCGTAGAACAAGGTCTTACCTTGTCCGGGGTGTTTCAATAGAAAACCTAATGACTTCCTGGTATGTTGATTTGGGACATGAGAAACCAGTAAGACACAGGAAGCAGTTCACCAGTTGTGCTGTTCCCCTCATATTTGTTATTTAACTGTGCATTGTATCACCAATTCTTATTTCACCGTGTTTGTTTCTATGTCTTGATCTGTTGCTGCCATCTGCTGGCCAGAATTTGCATGCTGCATGCCCTTGTTATAGCTAGTAAGTGTTTTCTCTGCTGGGCGTGGTTTTAGGCAAGCCTTGGTTCTGGTCACTTCCTGCAGCCATTTTTATGTGCTTTATAGCTGTGTGACAGGACATTCAATACCCTGGGCTTGTGAAGGCATCAGTTTTTGACCAGCAGTTAGCCTCAGGAAAGAGATATCACAGGACAGCATCAAATACCTCTACTACCTTTACAGTATTGTATCACTGTTTGTCGCTGTATTTTGGACCAAATAAACCCACGCTGATTTCATTCCTGTGTATACGTTTTTGGATCCATCTAACCTGAACCATCTGCCGGTCCCGGTCTGCTCCACTGCTTGGATACGAAGGTAGGAAGTTACACAGCCATTATCAGTTATACCTTCATTCGCCTTCATGTGGGGACAGAACAGTCAAAAAACTGCCTTAAAGTCCATACCCCGCTACAGATTCCCTCAGAGTCCAGTACCACACTCAGGAATCTCCCTAGCAACAGGTCCACTTGCAGCAAATCTGCCCAGCTACAGTGCATGTTCCACAAGCCTATGCGGAAGCACTGCACATACGCAGTATCTATAGTCTCGCCTGGAAGTCCTCCACAACTTGCCAAGCCATTCCTAAAGTCCTATATTAACTTTTGCTCGCATA
>CATNWA010005209.1:0-13561 GCA_951230385.1 Staurois parvus
CGTGGGGTTTAAAGGCGTTTGTAAGTCAAGGCTTTTGACAGCGCGTTGTTTTTATACCGTCTACCCAAGTGGGGGCAGGACAGGGGGATGATGCTGTCGTGGGGGGTTGATCGCTGCAGGTGGGGGGGGGGGGTTAAGGTTGCGGGGTTATAAATGGTATTTAGTGTGACATTTGGAGGGGTAGGCGTTGGGAGGACGGGGGAATAGAAAAGGAAAATCAGGTTGGGGTTTCAGGGGAGGGGGAAGGGGGTGTTAGTGATTTTTTGGGGGGAAAGGCAGCGGTTGGAAAAAGGGAAAAAAATAAAGGGGTATTACCGTCGGAGTGGGTGGGGGGATTGTATCCCATGTGCAAGTGCCAAAGGAGGGGGTTTAAAGTGGGGGAGATGGGTTGGGGCCCAGGTTGTTGAGGTTGACGGGATGTTAAAACCCCCAAGGATGATGGTGGGTAGCTCAGAGGACAGGAAAAAAAGGGGGTACCCAGGGGGATAAGTCTTCCAGGAAGCGGGATTTTTGGATCCGGGAGGGGGGTTTTTCACAGCAATTTCGGGGGGGTTTGGGGGGAAATTAGTTGGAGGGCAGTGGGCCTCGAAGGGGGAGAAGGTTTTGAGGGGGGGGGGTTTTGGGGGATGGGAAAGGTGCTTTTCGGTGACAGGGGCAGCCCAAACCCCACCACCTTTAAAACCTTTGGGCCGGGGGGGAGTGGGTCCGGTGAGACCTCCGTAGGGGAGTCCCAGTGGGGGGGTAGAGTCGGGGCCCTTTGGATCCATGGTTTTTTCCGAATTGTTTGGGGGTTGAGGGAGCGGGGAAAACAAAGAGGTCGTTTTTTTGGGGGGAAAGCTTGTTGCACACCGATCGGGCATTAGGGGTGAAATTTGAAATGGGGGGGGGTTTTTTTTAGGGAGAGGGGGACAGATACTAATTTGCCGGGGTTGGGGGCGGGACTTTGGAGGGGGGGGGTGTTGTGTGGGTGAGAGAGGTGGTGGGGGGGCCGGATTCAGAGAGATGTCCCCGCGGTTTAGGAGGTGGAGAGAGGGTGAGAAGGTGGCATGGAAGCAAGATTTGCAGGAGCGTGAGAAACTACTAGTGGAGGTGTCGGAGTCGCAGTGGGAGAGTGAGAGTAATAGAGAGGACGGCGTGGTGGGTGCCGTAGAGGGCGTGAACGGAAGCAGTGAGGACACAATATTACAATTGTGTTTGGGAAGGAGCAGAGGGATATAGTGGAATTGGATTTTTTGGAGAACGGTAGGAGAGGAAAATGGAGGAGGAGTGGAAGAAGCGTATTTCGGGGGAGGTGCCCCGGAGGGGCGGATAGGAGTGGTGGAGAGGCTTGGGTTTGTTCGATAGTCCAGCGGGCAGAGGCAGATAGTGCATTGTGGGGCACAGCAGTCGGAAACAGCCTGCCGAACGTCCGTACCTGTTCTCCCGTTGTTCACCGAACACATTCTGTTTGATTTTGCTAGTCGAACTTATGCACACTGCTACGCTTGATTACATTAAATGACAATTTATGTCCTTTTTCCCCCGCAACATATAGAGCTTTTCTTTCAGTGATATATTTGGATCAACTACTGTGAGTGTTTTTTCTTTTTTTGTGCTGATAAATGAAAAAAGACTGCCAATTTGAAAAAAATATAATTTTTGACTTTTTGCTACAAAAACATATCTAGTAAAAAAAAACTTTAAAAATCAAATTTTCGGTCAGTAAATTAAGGCCAAAATTGTATTCTGCTAACATTTATTTGCTAAAAACACAAATCGCAATGGCGTGTATATATTAATTTGGTGTACATGAAAAGTTATAGCTTCCACAAATGGCAGTATGAAATACTGGAATTTTATATATATTGTATAGTATATATATATGTATACAGTACCAGCACAGTTGTGGTTCAAAAATAATAGCATTGTCGTTGTAAAAAGTGAATAGAAAAGCCTCATAAATCCTTCTAATAGCTTTTATTTCCATACACACAAATGCATTGGGAACACTACACAAATTTATATTCCAAATCAAGTGGCAGTGAAGAAAAATTATAATCAAATTTGTGTTTGTTCTTCTAAAAAAAATGAAGTAAAAAGTGCAATATTAGACGTGTTTCCAAAAAATAGCAGTGTTTTTGTATTCTTCATTATGGCCACTCTTCCATAACGTCTATCTTGTTGTTTGTGGAAAACCAAGCTGTTGCAACGGTTTTTACTGGTGTGTTTTGGGTCGATGACTTGTGGGAACACACCCATTTCAAGGGCGATTTCCTCTTCAAGCATAATGCGAGCATGGACCACTTCAAAGTATTTCTGAGTGTATTCAAAGCTGATCCATTGATCCCTGGTATGCGATATAAATAGGCCCAACACCGTATTATGAGAAACATCCCCATATCATGATGCTTGCGCAACCATATGCTTCATTGTTCTTTTCACAGTGTACTGTGGCTTGAAATTCAGTGTTTGAGGGGGTTGTTCTGACAAACTGTCTCCGGCCACTAGACCCAAAAAGAACAATCGTACTTTCCATCAGTCCACAAAAAATTGTGTGCGCCATTTATCTCTTTAGGCCAGTCAATGTAATGTGCTCTTGGGGCAAATTGTAACCCCTTCAGCACGTATTTTTTTCTGACAGTGGGACGTTGGAGCCGGGGGCTTTCTTGCAGATTGCTTGGCTTCACATAGGCTGTCTTCTAATTTGGGTAAACAGTACTCACAGGGTAACTTTAAGACCTTTCTTTTGATCGGGTTTCCTCGGAGCAGATTGTTTGGCTGAGTCCTTGACCGGGCCATTTTTGGCTATTCTTTTCTAGTCCATTCGAATGGGTAATTTTTCGCTTTCTTCCACGTCTTTAGGTTTTTGGTTTGCCATTTTTAAAGCAGTTTGCGATCATTTTTGCTGAGCAATCTATCCCTTTTTCTTCCCTGCATTTCTGGTATATTTTTTTGTCCCCCCTCTCCAATCGACCAGTTTTAATCAAGGTACGCTGTGGCGTTGATTTTACATGAACAATTGTCTGAGAACGGACCCATTTTTCCTCAGGAATTTATCAGAGAGAAAGAAATGCACTGTAACCATGCATGTACAAACATTTGCTGCCTTCCTTCCTTAAATTAAGGGCATAATTGCCACCTGTTTTTCAAAGAATGAATGACCTCACTAATAGAACTCCACACTGCTAATTATTTTTGAAAACTTGCACCCTTTCAAATTAGTGATTCAATTACACAGAATCAGCAGCATGCATGTCATGACTGTTGGGGTCTGTTGGATTTCTATTACTCTACCTACACCTGCTAGTAAATTATGTGCCATGTAAAAATATAATTTCTACCAAAAACAGTGATTGATCAGGTTTAGTGATGTCTGACTGCTATTATTTTGAAACACAACTGTATTATATATATTTATACTAGTAATGGAGGTGATCATATAGATTTGGCATGTCCGAAGCCCGGGACTGCGGTGGGCATTCCGACACGGGGGGGGGGGGGGGGGGAAACTGATGACTAAACTTGCCAACTGACATCGCCCCAAAGGACACTAATAGCAGTGATCAGTGCTAAAAAAGCACTGACACTGTACTAATGAACACTGGGCAGGAAGGGGTTAACATCTGGGGCAATCAAAGGGTTAACTGTGTTGCTGTGTTTTACATAATGTGCTGTGTGTTGTATACTAGGGCAACATGCTCTGCTATGCAGAGAGAATACACAGCAGCATGTTACTGCTGGCAGGAGAGAGACCTGTGTTTTTTTACACACAGGTCTCTCCCCTGTCAGTGTTACTTGGCAATTGCTGGGTGCCAGTGGGGAATCTCCGGCCAGGACCCTGTGATTGACATCTGTAGCCACCAATGGCAGTGTGGGTGCCTGCCTCCTACCAGGAAATGCAAATCACGTTGGATATGTATGTGATTATGGGAGAAGCCCTGCCACCCATGTAGCAGTACTTCTATGGTTGGGTTTAATACCCAACAGCCCCACTTTGATAACTGATAGCCTGTTATCCATACACCAACTTGGAGCTGGTCGTAATTACCGTATTTTTCGCTCCATAAGACGCACTTTTTTCCCCCAAAAAAATTGGGGAAAATGTCTGTGCGTCTTATGGAGCTAATATGGGGACAGCCGGCCTGGTATTCCCCCTGTTGCAGCTGCTGTGTTAGAAATACCCCGGCCCAGCCGCTCGGCTCTTCTGTGGTCCAACGGTGTGTCCTCATCACTGCTGGTTTTCACCAACCGTCTTCTATCCCTGGGCACCGGCATCTTCAGTGTGGGCACCCAGCTGTGACAGCTTGGGGCTTCACAGCCGGGTGCCCACTGCGCATGTGCGAGAAGTGCTGAGAGCTTTGTGAATGGTCCCCATAGTCTTCTGGGACCTGTCATGTGTCCCAGAAGACTACAGGGAGGGAGGACAACTTCCGATCGCCTAGGCAATCGCAGCGGAAGTGGGAGCGGGTACCTGTCAAATTCAGGTCCCCCGCTCCACAAAGGTCTGCAGTTTTCTGATCATCTCCTGTACTGTGTTTTGCAGTCTTCGGTCATCATCCTTCCTGTACTGTGTCCGCAGTCTCTGGTCATCTCCTGTACTATGTCCGCAGTCTCTGGTCATCTCCTGTACTGTGTCCACAGTCTCTGGTCATCTCTTTTACTGTGTCCGCAGTCTCTGGTCATCTCCTGTACTATGTCCACAGTCTCTGCTCATCTCCTGTACTGTGTCCACAGTCTCTGGTCATTCCTGTACTATGTCCGCAGTCTTCTGGTCATCTCCTGTACTATGTCTGCAGTCTCTGGTCATCTCCTGTACTATGTCCGCAGTCTCTGGTCATCTCCTGTTACTATGTCTGCAGTCTCTGCTCATACTCCTGTACTATGTCTGCAAGTCTCTGGTCACCTCCTGTACTATGTCTGCAGTCTCTGGTCATCTCCTGGTACTATGTCCGCAGTCTCTGGCCATCTCCTGTACTATGTCCGCAGTCTCTGGTCATCTCGCTTACTATGTTTGCAGTCTGGGTCATCTCCTATACTATGTCCGCAGTCTCTGGTCATCTCCTGAACTATGTCTGCAGTCTCTGGTCATCTCCTGTACTATGTCCGCAGTCTCTGGTCATCTCCTGTAGTATGTCCGCAGTCTCTGGTCATTTTCCTGTACTATGTCCGCAGTCTTTGGTCATCTGTACTATGTCAGCAGTCTCTGGTCATCTCCTTGTACTATGTCCGCAGTCTCTGGTTCATCTTCCTGTACTATGTTCCGCAGTCTTTGGTCATCTCCTGTAGCATGTATGCAGTCTCTGGTCATCTCCTGTACTATGTCCGCAGTCTCTGGTCTTGTCCTGTACTATGTCCGCAGTCTCTGGTCATCTCCTGTACTATGTCAACGGTCTCTGGCCATCTCCTGTACTATGTCAGCGGTTCGGTCTCTGGTCATCCCCTGTAGTACATCTGCAGTCTCTGGTCATTCCTGCTGTACTATGTCTGCAGTCCATTGGTTCAGAATATTCTTTTTCTTGTTTTCCTCCTCTAAAAAGTAGGTGCGTCTTTTGGTCAGGTGCGTCTTATGGAGCGAAAAAAATATGGCACTTCCAGTTTCCTTATCTTTGTAATGGCAGTAATTCCTTTTGATTTTGTTGCAGCCAAAATTGACACATTGTAAGAGTGGTGCAAATAAGAACTACATGAATTTGACACACATTTTAGGAGTCTTGTGAAAACTGTCTCAAGGCTATGAATTAGGCATATGACTTATTAAAGGAACCATACAACTAGAAAAGTGTCACAAATGCTGTATTGAATTCCTCCATATGTCTCATTTTGCAAATGTAAGCAATTTACAAACACAAAACACGTATTAATGCTGGGCTGTTGCACCTAAAATTAAAAGCTTGTTAGAGGACCAAAAGCCTTTATATCCTGCAGGTGTCTAGACCAGTGGTCGGCAAGCCGCGGCTCGCGAGCCACATGGGGCTCTTTACCCAGTCTAATGCGGCTCTTCTGTGTGTGCCGGGCGCCTGCTCCCCTCCCTCCTCTCGGTCGGGGCCGCTCCCCTGCCTCCTCTCGGTTGGCAGCCCCAAAAGTCCGCGCGGACCTTTTAATCCGGCCTGCGCATGTGGCTGTCAGGATGTGTGTAGGCGGGGGCAGCGTGCCGAACGTGAGGGGAGGGGAGCTAGGCTCCCTCTCACAGTCCGCCCTGAAGACCCGAACGGCGCGGGAAGACAGCGAGAGGAACGCAAAAGGTAAGTGAATTGACACGGGGGACTTGGCTTACTAGAAGGGGGGGGGGGGGGAATAATAGTACTGTGGGGGATGAAAATACTATATGAGGGATGAAATACTATATGGGGGGATGAATACTATATGAGGGGATGAAATACTATATGAGGGATGAAATTACTATATGAGGGATGAATTACTATATGAGGGATGAAATACTATATGGGGGGATGAAATACTATATGGGGGGATGAAATACTATATAGGGATGAAAATATGAGGGATGAATTACTATATGAGGGATGAAATACTATATGGGGGGATGAAATACTATATGAGGGATGAAATACTATATGGGGGATGAATTACTATATGAGGGATGAATTACTTTATGAGGGATGAAATACTATATGGGGGGATGAAATACTAATATATGAGGGATGAAATACTATATGAGGGATGAAATACTATATGGGGGGATGAAATACTATATGAGGGATGAATTTACTATATGAGGGATGAAATACTATATGGGGGGATGAAAATACTATATGAGGGATGAAATACTATATGGGGGGATGAAATACTATATGAGGGATGAAATACTATATGGGGGGTATGAAATACTATATGAGGGATGAAATACTATATGAGGGATGAATTACTATATGGGGGATGAAATACTATATGAGGGTGATGAATTACTACTATATGAGGGATGGATTGAAATACTATATGGGGGATGAAATACTATACGGGGGATGAAATACTATACGAGGGATGAAAATACTATACGGGGGATGAATTGCTATGGGGGATGAATTACTATATGGGGGATGAATTACTATGGGGGATGAATTACTATATGGGGGATGAATTACTATGGGGGATGAATTACTATGGGGGATGAATTACACTATGGGGGATGAATTACACTACGGGGGATGAATTACTATATGGGGGATGAATTACTATGGGGGATGAATTACTATATGGGAGATGTATTTTCAGTTTTAAAAATGTGGCTCTCAAATAAATTTCAATCATGGTTTTGGCGAGATTTGGCTCAGTTGAAAAAAAAGGTTGCCCACCACTGGTCTAGACTAACTCAAGTTCAAATGCAGCATAATATAATAGTACCATCTTCCCTAGTCATTTACAGCTCCATTCGTTTGATAATTTGTTGTCTCACTGCTCATGGTTTCCCCTCTCTGGATCCTCTAACATAGGGGGTATTGAATTAAAATTCACCAAGGTCCGGGCAGTAAAATTTGCATGCATGAGAGGCCCTGAATCTCATGTAGGCCCCTGTGGTGCACTTTCGTGTGTGCCAAAACCGCGTGTTTGCTGCGGTTGTGATTTTGAAAAAATGGGACTTCTTCAGGTTTCTAGGCAGGTAGTGCTGACCTACCCAAAAACACGTACATTGTCAAATGCACATGTACAGATCTGAACCTGTTCTCACATCAGTGTGCTCACAATCCCCACTGCACATCACAGTCCCCTCCTCATTCACAGCAAGATCCCTCTTGATGAGTGTTTTCAGCTCCTCCTTTACATCACCCCCCTCCACCCCTTTCACAGTAGTGTTCTCACACTTCCTTGACATCAACCCCCTCCCCCCCAACAGTACTGTCCACTGCCTCCTTCACTGAAGAGTACTCTGCCCCTTTTTACATCATCCCCCATATTACTGTTCCCAGACACCCCATGTTACTGTCCTCAGCCTCCCCCATGTTACTGTTCCCAGACCCCCCCCCAACATGTTATTGTCCTCAGCGTCCCCCCCATGTTACTGTCCTCAGCCCCCTCCCACTTTAATGCCCTCAGCCCCCACACACCACATGTCCTTAGCCCCCCACAATTACTGTCCTCGGCCCCCCTTCACACTAATGTCCTTAGCCCTTTTGACTTTGCCCCCCTTCACTGTCCTACCTTACACAGACAGTGATTGATTGCTAGGACTTGTCTGCCCTTCATCCTAGCAACCAATCACCTGCTTGTTAACCTCAGGCAGCTCCCACCCACCGTCCAGAACTGTCCTGCCTCCCGCTGTCAGTTCTGGAGGAAGACTGTGAGACAGCTGGGGGAAGAAAAGGCTCTTAAATGGCAGGACTGCATAGGTCCAGATGGGACAGTGACTTAGACCTTATCCAGACCCCGGTCCACCATTTAGTTCTAGCAGCACAACAGCAGACAGATCAGGAGCTGGTCGCCCTGCAGTAACTCCGTCTGGAAGGTGTGCAGCCTGGAGCCTTATTCCTGAATTCAGTGACGTTCTCTCCAGCAGCAGCCAGCCAGATCCTCTTCTGCTTTCCTCCCTAATCTATAGCACACCCCACAGCCAGTAACTGTAACCACTCTATCCCCACGTGTGTTGTCCTCCTTGTATGGACTCTCAGTCATGTGGTAAGAATTTTGCAAGATATTTTTACAAATTCTAAAAGTCTCTGGGACTGCTTGTAGATTGCCTGATTTTTGCAGCTCTTTAATGGCTCTTACCGTTTTCTAAATCTGGACGCATAGTCTCAGTCTCAGCTTTTTGTTTACTTAAAGTGGTTGTAAACCTCAGACATGAAATAAGAACACAAGCATATTCCTCAATAGTGTGTACTTGTCTCAATGGCAGAGCACTGAGTGTTATTTCTCTCTGCTGCCTTGTTCCTCTGCTATCAGCATGAATCACTTCTGATGAGTTTTCCTGACACCAAAGAGAAAAAAAATTATGTCAGGGAGGGGATGCTCCAGCTGATTGACAGCCTCAGCTCTGTTCCTGTGTGCTGTGTGAAGGGGGGTGTGTCCCTTCCCTCCAATCATCTCTCAGAACTCTCCTCACTGATTTGACTTCAGCTCTCTCCACCCCCTGCTTTTCTGATCCTGTGTAAAATCTGCACTTTGAATGGCTGTGGGGGAAAGATGGCTATAAATATTACAGGTGTAATTAACCACTTGCCCTCCTGAGGATTTACCCCTCTTCCTGACCAGGCCATTTTTTTGCGTTACTGTGCTGCATTACTTTATCTGACAATTGTGCTATCATGCAATGCTACACCCAAATGAAAAGTTTTTTTTGGTGGTATTTGATCGCCTGTGTGTTTTTTTATTTATTTGCACTATAAAAAAAAGATGATAATTTTGAGAAAAAAAACAAATATTTTGGACTTTTTTGCTATAAAAACATGTCCAGTAAAAACATTTAAAAAAATCAAATTTCGTCATAAATTTAGGCCAAAATGTATTCTACGACATGTCTTTGCTAAAAAAAATACCCCAATACGTGTAAATTAATTGGTTTACGTGAAAGTTATAGTGTCTACAAATGGTGGTATATACTGGTATTTTTTAATTTTTTTAAATCTTTACTAGTAATGGCAGTGATCAGCAACTTATAGCGGGGCTGTGGGACTGCATCGGGGCATTCTGACAAAATGGGGGGAAACTGACATGATTCATGTCACTGACATCCCCAGTGACACCAATAACAGTGATCAGTGCTAAAAATAAAGCACTGACACTGCACTAATGACACTAGGGCAGAAGGGGTTAACATTTGCAGGGGATGATCAAAGAGTTAACTGTGTGCAGGGAGTGTTTTACTAGGGGGCGGTGTCTGTGTGCTTTCACTGTAAGCACACTGCTTTGGATGGCTGTGCTGTGCACAGCCATCCAGAGCAGTGTGTGCCCGAGCTGACGGAGGGAGAACTGTTAGTAAACAAAAACCAGCTTTCCTCCCTGTAAGATCCTCCTTGGTAATCACCGAGTGCTAGCAAGTAATCACCGGCTGGGACCCGGTGATTGACAGCCGCGGCCGCAAATGGTGGTGGTAGGGCATTCGCGTGGCTTGCTCACAAAAAATAGCCACTGACACTCTGGGCAGGATGGGGGCTTGCCCTACCCGGAAATACAATGATTTTGCGCACCCGTGCCACCTGTAGCAGTACTTCTGTTATAGGGCGGTCAAGAAGTGATTAATGTAGGTGGATTTGTTTCAGTTGTTTGAGTCCAATCACTTCACTGGATACATGTAAGGGTTTACAACCACTTTAACTTCAGATTCAGTTTCCTTTCTTTTTTAAGATATTAATCAGGTTCTTGTCATGATCTCCTCTAGCTTATTCTGTGATGGCCCCACACCCTTGTATCAAGATGTCATCTGCAATAACATATACTCCTGGAAAGACCACTACTGTTTTATGCCATCTACGCTAATATACTTCAGAAGCTTTGGCCATCCCAAAAGGCATGTGCAATCACCGGTATTCACCAAAAAGAGTCCAGAATGGGGTGAGGTAGTTTCTGCTTGTATCTAGCTTGACTTGCCAGAATACATCTTGAAGACCAGTTCACACCACAAAAATGCACTCTGGATGCATTCCGGATACGTTTTTGCTTACAGTTCACACCACACTCAGTTCCGGTGCAGTTTTGATGCGGTTTGCTATGTTCCAGTACAGTTCTCTGCAGAAAAAATGCAGCATGTTCCACTTTTTTTATAGTGACTGAGACCAATGTCTGGGTTTGCTATTGCAGTCAATGACGCCAATGTTGAGATTTGTTTTTGTAGTCATAGACACCAATGTTGTAGATTGTTATTGAAGTCACTGACACCAATGTTGGAAGTTGTTTTTGTTGTCATTGACACCAATACCAAGGTTGTTATTGCAGTCACTGACTTCAATGTTGTTAATTTATTACTATTTTTCTAGTTTATAGTACCACATATTACTTATGTGATTGAGAATGTGAAATAGACATTTTGTTATATATATATCTGCCATTCTCATTTTCTTGCAAACATTTTTTGACACACTGAATTGAAAAGGTTGCATAACGCTGTTGAAACTGTAGCCAGGGGTTGCAGACTAGCATAATCAAAAAGATTGAACATAAACAGACGCTACAAGGAGCCTTTATTTAAATATTGCAGAGGGAACCACCCTTAAAGTGTACACTGATGCAGAAGCCATCTGTCTATATGAGTACAGCCATTCACTTCTATGGGCGTCTGTACGCAGCACCTGTAGCCCCCTGGATGCAAGAAAGTACGGGGGACTTTGGAGAATCAGATGTAAATATCATGGAAGTAGCCACAATAAAAGCAGAGATGACTCTTCTGCTTATGCAGAAATATGCAGTGAATGCAAAAACTAAATCATTTTGCTATGCACGCTGATAAGAGGAATAATACCAGGGCTTTTTTTCTCAGAAAATAGGAGCAGGAACTCCCCCCTCTAACTCACCCTTTGTCTCTGTCCCCTATTCACTCTAAACACCATCTCTTGGTTTCACCCCTACTTACCTCCAAGTACCACCCCTTTTTAGACCCCCCAGCAACAACGGACTCCCACAACAAAATACCACCCCAGCAACATTAGACCCCTGCAGCAACAACAAATCTCCCAGCAGCCAGCATTACCCACTTGCCCTCCTGAGGATTTACCCCCCCCCCCTCCCTCCTGACACCAGACCATTCTTTTTTGTGTTCCGGCGCTGTGTTACTTTAACTGACAATTGCAGGGTCATGCAATGCTGCACCCAAATGAAATTTATGTCCTTTTTTTCCCTCAAATTTGAGTTTTCTTTTGGTGGTATTTGATTGCCTGTGCGTTTTTTTTTTTGTTTGCGCTATAAAAAAAAACTGACGATTTTGAGAAAAAAAAACACAACAAAAACACAATTTTTAACTTTTTGCCCAGTAAAAAGAAAAAAAATTTTAAAAAATCTAATTTCATCATAAATTTAGACCACAATGTATTTCTACTACATGTCTTTGCTAAAAAAAAATCCCAATACATGCAAATTAATCGGTTTACATAAACGTTATAGCATTTACAAATGTAGTATAGATACTGAAATTTTTTCTTTATTATTTTTTTACTAGTAATGGCAGCGGATCAGCAACTTATAGCGGGACTGTGGTGGGGCATTCTGACACTGGGGGGAACTGACTTGGTGTCACTGACATCCCCAGTGACACCAATACAGTGATCAGTGCTAAAAAAAAAAAAAGGACTGACACTGTACTAATGGCACTTGGCAGGAAGGGGTTAACATGAGGGGTGATCAAAGGGTTAATTGTGTGCTCTTCTTCTTCTCAGATTTTTTATCGGTAAAAAACGATTGGCCGATTTGCCCATCATTGCCGGGAAAATCGGCTGATCGGCAAAATCGGCCGATCGGCAAAAACGGACATTTTTTTCCAACTTTACTGATAAAAAAAAAGTGCCAAAAACCCCGAAAAACGGGGCCATTCCGACCAACTTAACCTAATAATGGTGCGAAAATCGTCCGATTTTTTTTTTTTAGGCTGAAAAAAATCGGCCGATTTTTCGACCCGTTCTTTTATGGCCTGCATTAGGGATTTTCCAGATGGGCCTGTTCAGGCATTACCAAAGCCGTATTTCCTCTGCTAAGGCCACCCAGGTGCTGGGCACAGTATGTTATTAACATGAAATACCTGTGCATCATTGTACTTGTGTATATGTTGGTGAACAGTGTACGACCATTTGCAAAAAAATAGAAATTTTTTAAAAATGTTTGCACATAACCTTACCACTACCACAGCTTGGACTGGTGTTATTAGGGCTCATGCAAAAGGCTTTGTTTACAACTACTGCATTATACATGCCAACACACAGGTCTACTCAAGAGCTTACTTTTCTGTGTGCTAACTGCAATAAAACTGTTTGTCTGCTGCATCCAAAGAAACACAACGGCAGGTCAAACACAGCATCCTCGCTGTAACATTAAAATTAAATTGGAAAGGAAAACTGGCTGACGTGTTTTTGAAACACGCTTTGTATGCAAGACAAACACATAAAAACAAAGTCTGTCTACACAAACCTGTATTTAGGCACCTAGCTGTAAGTGTCCAACAGAGAAATGGCACCCACAACAGTGGAACTTCCTCTAGGTTGGTGGTGACGTCACAATGTGACAACATCTCAACTAAGATGGTGGCTGCTGTCAACCAGAGTGTTCGGGATGCCCCTCGATCCCTGCGCGCGATGGTTCCCCGGCGCAGGCGCACTGCTCCGCCCTGTACACGGGCACTAGGTCCGGGCCGGCCGCGGCGTCTCGAGGTTCGCGCATGCGCAGTAGAAGCCGCGGCCGCCGCTGGGCACCAATGGCAGCGCAGGGCGGGGGTTATTTAAAGGTCCCTTGAGCTGTCATTTCGTTGCCTTCTGGTCTTACCTGCTTCCTGTGATTCTGTACCTGTGCCTTGTAAGTTTATTGGCCCGGATTGTTCTTGACCTGCTGGATTTCTCCTGCCCAGACCCTTGCTTGCTCTGACCTCTCTCCCTGGATGCCCCTCAGTTAGATCTGGACCTCCTGTTGCTGACCTGGGCGTTGTGACCGACGA
>CATNWA010005210.1:0-14082 GCA_951230385.1 Staurois parvus
GGGAAAGACAAGAGAAGGGGGGATTTCTTTTTCACAGGAAGGGCAAGGGGCTATAAGAAGTTTTGCAAAGAGGGTTAAACATACCAAGAGACCCCCTTAGGAAGCATCATTGAAAATTCCCAAGAAAAGGGAAACTGTTGAAACGCTACCGGTCTTTGGAGAAAGAAGATGCGACTTCACGGGCTGTGCGCTACCTGAAGCGTTAAAAAAGGGGAAAAGGGAGAAGTCCCCTGTGACTGCTGAGGAACGGAAAAAAGATTTTTCAGATGGGGGACAGAATTTTTCACCCCCCCAAAAATAAGCCACCTGGTAATAAAGGGTTTCCGTGCCAGAACCCCCCAGGGTCCCCCTTGCTGTCCCCAAAAGAAAAAGAAGAGTCGACTGCATATCCCAAAAACCCATGGGGGACCCCCCAAACAAAAGTTGTGGGATAGTGTTCGGGTGGACTGATGAAACAAAATTAGAACTTTTTGGGGCCCCGGGATCAACGCTATGTTTGGAGGAGGAAGAAAAAGGGCCAATGATGAAAAGAACCCCCTTTCCCCCTACTGTGAAGCATGGTGGGGGGTAAATCTTTGTTTTTGGGGGCTTTTTTGTTCTGCGGGTTACGGGGAAGCTTCAGCGGTGAAAAGGTCCCATGAATTTTTCTTCAGTACCAGGAGAAAATTGGAGGGAAACGGGGAGGCAGTCCGTCACACACCTGGGGCTTGGGAAAACTTGGACCTTTCAACAGGACAATGACCCCAAAAGCATCCCTTCCAAGTCCACTAGGGGCAGGGTTTTGCAGAGGAAAGGCTGGAACTTTTTGGAGGGGCCCCATCGCATCCCCAGATTTAAAATCCGTTGAGAACCTTTTGGTGGGACTTAAAGAAAGCAGTTGCAGTGCGAAACCCAAAGAATGTGACGGGAACGGGGGCCTTTCCCCATAAAAGAAGGGGCAAAGGGTTTTACCCGTAGATCGCTGCAAGACACTTGTGTCAAGCTATGCTTCACTTTTAAAAGTTTATAACTGTAAAGGATGCTGTACTAATTACTAGTTTGGGGGAAAAGTCATTTGGGGGGTTAAATAAAACTGATAATGCGGTGAGCCAGAAAAGAAATTTGTGGTTATTTTCATTAAACTGTATTTTAAATTTTGTCTGACCTACAAGTGTTTCTTTAATGAAAAATTTTTAACAAGATGACTAAAATTTTCAAAAGAAATGTAAAAACTGGCCAAAACACTCAATTTCAGTGGGGGTTTGTTTAATTTTTTGGACAAAAACTTATACCCCCTGTATGGGAAATTTAGGGTTTAGAAACCCTGAATAGTAAATATGGTTTTTTTAATCCCTGTATAGTAATATAGGGAAAGTAGTATCCCTGTATGGGTAATATATGGATGTTTGTACCCCCTGTTAAAAAATTATGGATGTTTTTCCCCCTGAAATAGAATCTATGGATTTGTACCCCTGTATAGTAAACTATGGATGTAGTTTCTCTGTATAGAAAATCTATGGTGTAGTACCCCCTGTTTTGAAAATCTATGGATTTTATTTACCCCGGGATAGTAATCTAGGGCATGTAGTTTCCCTGTATAGAAATTTTAAATGGTGTAGTATTACTGTATATAACCCTATGGATGTTACCCCCTGTATTAAAAATATGGATGTAGTATTCTGTATAGTAATATATGGATGTGGTTCCCGTATAGAAAATCTATGGATTTAGTACCCCGGGTTTTAGTAATCTAGGGATGTAGTATCCTGAAATAGTAATATTTTGGATGAAGTATTACTGTTAAAAATCTATGGATGTATTTATCCCGGGTATAGTAATTTATGGGGGTAGAAACCCCTGTATAAAATAAAAGGATGGGGGTTTTCCGGGGTATAGTAATAAAAGGATGGGGTATCCCTTATAGAAAATCAAAGGGATGTAAAATCCCTGTATAGAAAATCAATGCATGTAGAAATCCCTGTTAGAAATCTAGGGATGTGTACCCCTGTTTAGTAATCTTTGGATTTTGGTATCTTGTTTTGTAATTTTAAGGTGTAAGTTCCCTGTATAGAAAATTTTTGGATGTAGTATCCCTGTATAGTAATCTATGCATGTAGTATCCCTGTATAGAAATTTTAATGGTTGTAGTCCCCCTGTATAGTAATTTAGGAGAAAGTTTTCCCTGTATAGTAATCTATCATGTATTTACCCTGTTAGTAATCTAGGATGTATTTCCCTGTAAAAGTAATTAGGATTTTGAAAACCCCTTTCCCTGTATAGAAAATCTAGGGAAATGCAGTACCCCGGGATATAATATAGGGAGGGAGTACCCCTGTTTAGTAAAATAGGGAAATTAGTTCCCTTTTATAAAAATCTATGGATGAAAGTATCCCGTTTAGAAATTTAAATGGATGTAGTACCCCTGTTTTTGGTTAATATAGGATGTAGTACCCTGTAAAGTAATTTTGGGAAAGGGGAAATCCGTAAGTAATTTTATGGATGTGTACCCCTGAATAGTAATAATGAATGGAGGTTTTGTTAGTTATTTTTTTCTTGGTTATTTAAGGATTAAGATGTAGTATCTCTGTATGAAATAAAAGGTTTTAAAGTACCCCTGTTTAGTAATATAGGGATGAAATTACCCTGTATAGAAAATATATGGATTTTAGTACCCCTTTTTAGTAAAATATGGATGTATCCCCCCCGTGTTTTTATCTTTTTTTTTTATTGTATTTTTATTCTTATTATGTTTTTTATGTATCGTTTTAGTAATCAAATGGAGGTAGTACCCCCTGTTTATTAATAAAAGGATGAAAGTATCCCGTATAGTAATTTATGGATGTAGTACCCCCTGAATGTAATTTTGGGATGTAGTTTTCCCTGTATTTTAATCTATGGGTGTATTTATCCCTGTAAGTAATTATGGATGTAGTCCCCCTGATAGTAATTATGGATGGGGTTTATCCCTGTATAAAAATAAAGGATGTAGTATCCCTGTATAGAAAATATTGGATGAAAAAAAATTTTTATCCCTTTTATGGGAAAAAAAATGGATGAAGTACCCCGTATGTAATCTATGGAGGGTAAAAATCCCTGTAAAAGTAATTTTGGGAAGTAGTATCCCTTATAGTAATATTTGGATGAAAGTACCCCCTTTTAAGTAATATTGGATGTATACCCCTGAAATTAGTAAAAAAAAAAATTTTATGGATTTTGTATCCCTGTATAGTAATATCCCTCACAAGGATGGATTAGCTGCATGTCACAGTTTCCTTATCATCCTCCCCCCAAACCAAACACACTGCTGCGATGTTACACGGGTCATTGAATTCAAAACTTCACACAATTTACTTTGCCTTCAATAAAGAATTTTTTTAAAAAATTTTGGTTTTTTTTTGGGCAAAGGGGCACTCCCGAGGGGAAGAAAAAATGGCCCCCAATACCCCCAATTTATTATGGCGGGACCTGGGGGAAAAAAAGTCCTGAACACCCTGGAACAAAAACCATACAAAATATTTATCGTTTATATTGATGTATTTTAAATCATAGGACAGAAGGTGAAGAAAATCTAAAAAAATTTTTTACTCATTGTTTAAACCCACTTTTCACCCATAAAACCCAAACTAAAAATGGAATACTCAAACACACAAATTTCCCAAACACCCCCAGTATACTTTAGGGGTGAACACTTTAACCTCAATATACGGGGGGCCCCCAGCCCCCCACAGATGCAAATACCTTCCCCGTTCCAGGGTTCCACCCCCCAAAACACAAAAGTGCCATCATACACATCGGGCCCTCAATTTCCCCCGAATATTTTTCTGACCCAAAGACAGAGATTTCAAAATCTCGGGACACTAGCAGACTCCTTAAAAAGAAAGGTTTTCAAGGACAAAACTATCAACACCCGCATAAACAAAGCCTTGAAAAACACGAAGGGAAAATCTACTTCAGTACAAAAAA
This sequence comes from Staurois parvus, assembly GCA_951230385.1. Taxonomy (NCBI): domain Eukaryota; kingdom Metazoa; phylum Chordata; class Amphibia; order Anura; family Ranidae; genus Staurois; species Staurois parvus. The sequence continues at coordinate 3,943 of CATNWA010005210.1, forward strand.
AGGGGAAAAAAAAAAAAACAACCGGAAACCCCTAGTAACCACATACAACCCAACACTAAAGGAAAAAAGGGAAAAAAAATCAAAGATTTAAAAACCCTTTATAAAAGAGGAAAGGGAAATCTTTAAAAAATTTTTCCAGCAAAACCCCCCAAAACCCGGGGCCTTCAGACAACCCCCCATACTGGGCCCTTTTAAAAAACCCCAATACTGGCCTTTAGAAAACCCCCCCAAAACTGGGCCCTTTGACAAAACCCCCAATACTGGCCCCTTTAGACAACCCCCCAATTTCTTGGGCCTTTAGACAACCCCCCCAAACCCCAGAAATAAAATAATCGTAGGGAAAATTTCCCCTTTTGATGAAGGGCACAAATAAAAGGAAAACAAAAACCCCCCCAATTTAAAAAACGCTGCAAGCTGTGCAACCCCAAAACAACCCTCAAAAAGTGTCAACAATCAAAAAGGGTTTTTCAGTATCTCCCCGGTTTATACAGCTCACCTCCAGTAATGTTGTGTACCTATCCAGTGCAGGGAAAAGAGCCAAAAGGGTCCTTTTTTTGGGAAAAAGGGCAAAAAGGTGCAAACAAAGGATGAAACTGCACAGACAACCCTCAAGGGGAAAATAAAGAAAATGACTTCTGCACACCTGAAGGGGCACCTTTCCCCCCAAAAAAAGACCACACAATGGGGAGACCTCAAAATTTTAGTTCTTAAAGGAAATTTCAAATCCATTCAGGAAAAAAAACTTTTTTAACCCAAGAATGTTTTTCCGATCTTTCCTGATGGTAAACTTTAGCACCCACGGCACAGATTTTTTCAGGGGCGGGGGCCCAAGTCCCAAACTGCTTTTTCACCAGGCCCCTGATGGTGGGGGGGGACTTGGAGCAGACTGAGACCAGGTCGCGACCCCTGAGTACGTCCCGAACAATGGTAGAGAGCACCGTCAGAAGGAGTGTGGGGTAGGAGTCTGACTGTGAAGAGAGGCTTGCAAGACCTGTGTAAACCAGGAACGATCCCAGTGCGGATGCGATGGTCGCGTCTGGAGTGAGCTAAGAAGCGTACTCCAGGCTGGGCCAGTCAGCAACGTGCGTGGGCAGCGAGGTTGTAAACCTGGAGCGAGCGAGCAGAGAATGGTCAGAGGTCACATAAAAAACAAGCGGGTTTTCAGTAACTAGCGACAGCGCGTGTACAAGGGGGTCAGAGGACAGAAGGAATGGTCTAGAGACAATCCAGGGTTTAAGCAGGAGTTAACAATCAGCAGGTGTCAGGTACATAAGGCAGAGATGTTGGCAATACGGAGTAACACATATCAGTAATCAGGAACAGAGCACAAAAGACCAAACGGGCAATCTGACAAACCTCCATAGTTCTCACCAGGTTAGAATAGCTCACCCTTGCGACTGTCATTTGGTGCCCTAGGCGGGCGCAGTGATCCCGCTGATCAGCTGAATGCGCATGGTAATTTAGCGTGACCAATCGCGATTGCCCGTGTCCGCGGCTGTACCCTGCCTTGAATAGTAGCGCCGATTCGGTGTCCTTCCAGCTATCCATGCCATGCCTGGCGTATCATGTATTGAAGCAGAGGAGACTAGAATTTTCCGTATACACGCTTGCTAATTGGAATAATTTCTATATGGACACAAAAAGAAGAGGATAACAGGCCTGGAATGTGTGACATCCCGGAATTCCTCTAATCATAACCTAGCTGTATTATGTACTGCCCTCTGTGAGTGCGTTGTTCTCCGCCCCCCCCCCAGTCCTTTACGTTTTCTTTGCATGCGTCTTATTCTCTAGTCTAAACCCTAGGCCTGTGTTATCTTTCTGTTTTTTATCTTTTTCTTCAGCCTCCACATCTCTTTCTAACTTTTCTGCTAAAACTTTGTAATAGTAACCTGCTTGGACTCTTGAAGAAGGGGACATTCCCTGAAAGCTTGTCCTCAAATTGTATTTTAGTGCAAATAAAAAAATATCACTTCAGTACTCAATTGTTTTCATTGGCAAAATGTGAAACCCTGCCCGGAAGTTACATGAATATTGTGTGAAAAACATTAATAAACAATAGGAATAAAGTAGAAAAACTACCATCTCTTTTAAAGCATCGTTCAAGTTGCTATTCAGATAAATTGTTTTCTTTTTAATTGTCTAATAAAAAAAAAAGGAGAAAAAAATACATTAAAAAACAAACAAAATAATTTTTGTACATATGTACAGTTTTTTGCTTTTTTCCATCTATTTCTTCCATATTCGGGTATATGTTTATTATTATTTTAAGTTATTTAAACTACAGTTAGGTCCATATATATTTGGCACAGGAAACATTTTAGTTTTTACCAAAACATATTCAAGCTATAGTTATATAATGGATATGGGCGGACAGTGCACACTCTCAGGTTTAATTGAGGGTATGTACATCCGAATTGGAGGAAGGGTTTAGGAATTACAGCTCTTAAGAGTAGCCATCCCCCCTTTTTCAAAGGGACCAAAAGTAATTGGACAATTGAATCAAAAGCTGTTTTCTGGGCCAGGTGTGGGCTACTCCTTCTTTTATTTTCTTCATCAATTAAGCAGGTAAAGGTCTGAGTTGATTCTAAGTGTGGTTATTGCATTTGAATCTATTGCTGTGAATCTACATCATGCGTTCAAAGGAGATGTCCATGCAAGTGAAACAGGCCATTGTAAGGCTTAAAAAATGAAACAAATCCATCAGAGGGATAGCAACAACATAAGAAGTGGGCCAAATCAACAGTCCCTTTTACATTCTGAGGAAAGAAGAACACACTGGTGAGCTGAGAAACATAAAAAGGTATGGACGTCCACGGAAGACAACAGTGATGGATGATTGCAGGATCCTTTCTATGGTACAGAAAAACCCATTCACAACATCCAGACAAGTGAAGGACACTCTCCAGGAGGTGGGCGTGTCATTGTCAAAGTCTGCAATCAAGAGAAGACTTCATGAGAGCATATACAGAGGGTTCACCACAAGGTGCAAACCATTCATAAGCCTAAACTACCGGAGGCCCCGTCCGGCGAAGGGACGGCCCTCGGCGAGCCCCTGCTCCCCCGGCCCCAACCCCGCTCCCTTCTGGGCGGCACGGCCCGGGGGAGGGGGGCCCCACAAACCCCCCCGGGTTTCCCTTTTTTCGCCAGCCAGGGAACCCACGGGAAACCTTTCTCCCAGAGCCCGGGATTTGGGGCCTCCCCGGGCCCACCTGAAGCCGGGGCCCTTTTCGATTTCTTTTTGGGCGCGGCCGGGACCAAGGGATCGCCGGAAAATCACCCCCGGACAAACTGCCCAACTCCGCCCTCGGTCCCCGCCGTTCGGGGGATCACCCCTAGGGCCCCTACCGCGCCATCGGGGCCCATCCGGGGCCCCTGTTTTTGCTGGCCGAGGTCCCCCCCCAAAACACCCACAGTCCTCCCCCCTTCCCAGGGGGAGCCCGACGGTTGGGCCAGCACCCTGAGGCCTACCGGGGCCCCACCCCGAAGCCGCGGTGTTTCCTGCCACCTTTGGCTGGAATCCGGCGGGAATTGCGGCCGGGGGGGGGGACCCTCCCCCCTGCCCCGGGGAAGCTACCACCCACCACCAACGGCCCCTGCAAACCCCAGGGGGATCCACCTCCCCCCCCGACCCCGGCCAAAGGCCCACCGGGGGCCCCCCCCCTTCCCAACCAAAAAAGGGGGGGGGGGCCCCATCCCCCCACCAGGGACCCAACCACCATCACACCCCCACCTCCGGGGACTCACTCCCCTCAGGGTTTCCCCCCATCCCCCCTAAAACCCCCAAAACCCCACCGGGGGACCCTAAGCCAAAATCCCTCCAGGGAATCGCTTCTACCCCCCCGGGTTTGCAGGGCCACCATCCCCCGGGGGACCCCCTGCCCACCACCCCACCGGGGGTTTAACCCACCCCAGCCATCACACCGGGGAACCCGCCCTCGCCCAGAAAACCCTGATTTCCGGCACGCTATTCCCCCTGGCGACGCCCCCGGGCCGACTAAGGGCCCCCCACAAACCCTTAAAAGGCCCGCGGTCCCCCTCCTACCCCCGGGCAACAGACCCGGGGGGGGTTGACCACAAACCACCCCGGGGCCCCGACGACCCGCTCCCCCGGCAACGCCCCGCTCGACTCTGATGGCGACCCCTTTCAAAAACCCCCACCTTCGGGCGCCTCACAAACGCTGCCCCTCAAAACCCACGCCGGGCCTAAAACAACCCCAAAAACCGAGCCGCCAGCATCACCAGTGTCGCCGTGTCCCTACCATCACCCCCAGCCACGCACCCTACGACCCCTCCACTACCGAAACACCGGACCCACTAAGACATGCCACAGCACCCATGGGCGCCAGCTTACTGCAGCCCACAGACCTCGCTGCCCACACCCGCTGCCGCACTCCACCCTCACACTAACCCCTAACAGAAGAACTCAAAGGACTCTCGCCATGGTAACATCGAGAGTCCCCACACACCGTGCCCTGTCGCTTATCCTCACCTCCCTGACTCCAACTGTCACCGCACCCTCCGCCACATGCTCCTGCCCCCCTCCTCCTCCCATTCTCTCCTCCCCCCCCACCCATCCCCCAACCCTCCCTCTACCCGCCTCCTCGCGCCGCAAAACGAACTCGACATTGCCCCTTCCCCCCATCGCCCCGCTCTTCTCCTCCCCACTCCGGCACTCCATCCCCCCCCTCGCTGCTCCTCCACACTGGCCACCGCCGACCCACGTGCCACCCCTATCACCCCACCCCTCCCCCTAACCCCCCCCCTCCCACCCCCACCCCTCCAAAACCCCCTCCTTCCTCCTATCCCGGCGGCAGCATCCACGACCCGAAACCCTGGCACCTCCATCCACAACCGCGCTCAATCCGTCCCCCACCCATACCAGCTCTTTGGACCACTCCCTGACGCCGGAGCAGGCCTGTGTCTATCCGTAACCCCCTCAAGAGCCGCATAGTACTGGTGCCCCTTCTTCCCCTGCATCCATCCCCCTCTCTCGGTTTGCCCCCACTAGGACGCCTGAGACCCCCGCCCCAGTGACTGCACCCCAATGTTACTGCCAGGGTCCATGACGTTTTGGGTGTATCTCCCCGTATACCCATTTGTCCTCGTTCTTCCATCCCCAGGACACTCTCCACGTGGTACGCTCCCAATTTCCACTCTACCCCCTGTTGGCACTCCACTATGGAGGTCTCGTCACCATTCACCTCAGAGAGAGAGAGCGCCACACGCAGATTGTTTTTTTGAAGGGGTAGTCGGGACCTGCCTTATTTACCAGGTTGGGCTCCCAGCCAGTTGCCCTACCCACAACACCTCACCCACCCTACCCTTTCTCTCCTGGTACTCCTGATCGACTCTCATGGCGGGTGCCTTGTGGGAGGACGGGCCTCGGTGCTTCTGGGGATACCTGGAGGACCCTCCTCTTGGGAATAATAGTAGGGGGATCGTACGGCCCTCCTGGGAACCGTGATACCTGTGGACCCATGGTTCCTGTGAGGGTGAGGATTCGCTGCCTCTCTGTCCCTGTGGCTTCCACTCTAGTGGCAGCTACATAGACCATCGCCACGTGGACTTCAATATCCCCATCATTTACACAGCCCCACCTTACTCCCAATATCCCTCACCCACTCCGGCACCTGCCCCCAGTTCTCGCAGTGCCACACACCCACACCAATCCCCCTGAACGCCCCCATCATTAACAACCCTGGCCACCTCGTCCCTGGATCTACCCACAACTCACCCTGTGACCATCACACACCCGCCTCTATACACCCCCCCACCCCCTCCTCACTCTGCCCCCCCACACTCACGATCCCATCCCCCTTACCCCCACACCTACCCCTCCCCCATAAGCGCCCACCTGTCTCCCCGTCCAACCTGAATCCCATATACCCTGAACCCGCCCCACCTCCCGGTTACTGCCCCCTCCCCCCTCCCGGCGCTCCCTCGTCCCCTGTGATGGTTGTGGAAGTCCCCACCTAGCCACTACAGCGTACAACCACTCCTATCCCTACCTATAGACCCCTTCCTCGTCCCCCTCACCCCTCCTCCCTCCCCGCCCCTCACCCTCCGCCCCATGTTATGCAGAACGCCCCCACCCTCCACCCCCCCGCGCCATCACGGGTTGCACTGTCGTAGCGGCCCCACCGTATACTAGGCGCCACACCCATCTCCCCCCGTTCCCCCCACCCCTAACCCAAATCTGCCTTCCCCGCTTGCACCCCCGCCCTCCACAGCCACCAACACAAGGCGCCGCTTTCATCACCTGCCTAGGTTAGCCCGATGCTACTCCATGCCCACCGCCCGACACTCCCCTCAACCCTTCACCCACTCCTTGCTCCCACCCCCCCCCTAACTCCACCCTCACCCCAGTACCCGGCACCACCCTGGAACCCCACACAGATGCCCCCATAATCCATTCAACCAAATTCCGCTATCCGTACCCACCTCCATAGCCCACATCCCCCCACCCCTTACTCCCCCCCAGCCTACTGCCCGGCGCCCACCCTATCCGTGGCCCCGCCATTTCTTCCCCTCCCCCCGCCCCTATTCCACCACCGCCACGCCCCCCCCGACTTCCACGCCCCCCCCCGCTCTACCGCCAACCCCACCCCCTGCCCCCACCCCCCGCTACCCACTGACGTCCCCCCCTCCCACTGCCCCTTCGCGACCCCCCGCCCTCTCGAGATAGTCGGCCTGCCCTCCCACCCCAGAAGACCCCCCTACCGTCCCATCTCGACCGACTCCCCACCCCCCCTCCCCCCCGCACTGCGCCCTTCCCCCACTATCTCCAATCGGTCTCCCCTCCCCATTGCGATTCCACCATCGACCCGCCCTCCCCAATCATGGCCCCAGTACACGCCCCAGACATCGCCATGCTTCCCAAGGACCCCTCCCCCCCACACCCCCAGCTACCCATCCCCCCTCCCACCACCCACACCCTCCTGTTGCGCCCGCTCTCGCCACCCCACCCCCCCTAAGCCCCCCCCTCTGAAATGGGGGGATAAACCAACCTCCCTACCCCACTCCCCCCCCACCCTCTCCCCCCCCTACCTCCCCCCCCCCCTCGAAAGCCCGCCCCCGACTCACGCCCCCCCCCCCAATCGCTCCACCCCATCCCCCCCATCAGCCAAAGCCCCTACTCCCCGCCCTCACCCTCCCCCCACCAATTCCCCCACCCCTTCCTCAGTCCCCTGCAGCCCCCCCCCCTCCGTATCCCACTCCACCCCATCACGCGTTAGAGCACAGGCCGGGCCTCCCCTAATCCTCACACCTTTACCTATCCCAACGCCCCTTCCACATCGCCCACCATCGCCCGTGCCCACCATTCCCCCTAACCGTCCCCCCTCCCCCCTGCCGGCCCCATCGCCTCCGACCCTCCACCCCCACCCCACCCCCCCCACCTACTCCCTCCTCCCCTTTGCCCCAGTCCCCCCCCCCGACACCCTCCCTATGCTGATGACCCCATTCACCTCAACCCCACCCCCTCACCTTCCACCCATCCCACCCCCCTCTCCGCCCGCAAATCACTCACCTCCGAAACGACATCTCTAACTGGATGTCGCTCCAATTTGCTCATACTCAACCTCTCCAAAACCGACTTCTCGTCTTTCCCTCCCGCCCGCGGGCCCCCCCCCCCATCCATCCTTTACTACTAACAACACCACCATCAATCCCCCCCCCCCAAGCCAAAAACCTTGGGGGCATTCTGGACTCTAACCTCTCCTTCCAAACCCCCATTGGGCAATCACTCACAAACACAATTCAGGCTCCACCTCCGGGAATATCGCCCAAAAAACGCACCTTCCTTACCCCAGACACCGCTAAACTACTTTTGCACTCCCTGAAATTTTCCACGCCTCGACAAATGCAACTCCCCCTCACCGGGTTTCCCCCCGTGCAAACTCTCCCCGCTTTTAGAAACCCTCCTGAACTCGCTGCCAGACTCATCCAACCCCCACCCTTTTTTCCACCTCTGCCACCCCCCCCTGCCTCCCCCCTCCCTGCTCCCTACGCCCAACCCCATCAAATTCAAACACTCCCCTCTGGGCCTTCAAAGCCCCTTCACAACAAATGCCCCTTTAAAATACCTCACCGACCTGATTCCCCAAAATACCACCCTAACCCTAACCCCCTTTGCTCTTCACAGGACCTTTTTCTAACTTGCTCCCTGGGCTCCTCCTCCAAAACGCACATCTGCAAGACTTCCCCCCCCAGGGCCCCCCCCCCAACCTCTGGAAAGTCACTACCCCAATCCATCAGACTGGGCCCCCTTTTCCCCCCCCCCCTTCAGGCGCCCCTGAAAAAACCCACCTCTCAGGGGAAACCTACCCCACCCCTCACCTAACGCTGCTCCCCCTTTATTTTTCCCCCTACCACTCCATCCCCCCCCAGCCACTTCCCCCCCTGTAACCAAATACCCCCCCCCCTCCCAGATTGGAACCCCGAAAGAGTTTTGGGCCCTCTTACCCCTCGTGTGCTGTTCGTACTGCTGTAATGTTTCATGTTTTTCCCCCCCCTCTATTGTCACGCTGAGAAAACCCCTTGGCGCATATAAACTCAATGTAATTAATGAAATAATGAAAAATAGAAACCCCAGATTAGACTTTGCCAAAAAAACTCAAAAGAAGCCAGACCAGTTCTGAAAAGCATTCTTTGGATGGATGAAACTAAGATGAATCTGTTCCCAGAATAGGGGAAGAAAAAATTTGTGGAGAAGGCTTGGAACAACCATATCCAAAGCACACAACATCATCTGTAAAACATGGGGGAGGCAGGTAGGGCATGGGCATGCAGGGTTTTCCAGAGCATGGGTCATTGCTGTTTATTGAGATGTCAGGAGACAGAAGCAGCCGGATGAATTCTGCAGTTTTTTGGGGCAGGGGAGATAACCATTTGGAAACTCGGGCGCTCCCCAAGGGGCCCGTGGTCTAGGGGCCCATGAATCCCCTGGACCTTCTCATGGGGTTTTTTGAGTTTGGGAAAAGGGGAAACCCCAAGGGGCCCCATGACCTATTCCCCGGGGCCCATGAGTTGTCAGTCCCCCCGGGTTTTTAGAGGTTACTGCACCCATTCACCCCAATGCTGCAAAGTTGATTGGATGGCGCTTCACAGCAGAGGAAAATGATCCAAAACACACTGCAAACGCAACCCAGGAGCTTTTTGTGGAAAAAAGAAGTGGAACATTCTGCAATGGGGCCGAGTCAAACCAATTGAGCATGCATTTCACTTTCTGAAGGAAAAACTAAAGACAGAAAAGATCCACAAAAAAAAGAACAATTGAAGGCCTGTCATAAAAGGATTTTCAAACAAAATATTATAAATTAACATTTTATTTTTGCTTTTATTTATTTTTTTAATTATATTTTGAGCCCCGAAAATGGAGGACTGTTAAAAAATGTTGCAATTCCTAAAATTTGTACTTGATATTTAAATTTAACCCCTTTAATTAAAGCTGGGAAATCTGCCCAAAATTCATTTGCATTGTTTTATTTATTCTGGTGGCATACAGAGCCAAAAGTTGAAAATTTTTGGGGCCCGTGTCCAAAAATATGGACCTAACTGTATAGAAAAGAAAAAATATCTTTTTCAATTTTAACATCTTCTGTTGCTACGTTTTTTTTTTCAGGTTGCTCTGAACTTGAAGATGGCCATAGCAAAAAGGGCCCTTTGTCCACATGAATTGATCGGACTGGGAAAGGGTGGGCCCAGGGTTTCCACTGCTGGGGGTCTCTTTAAGCTGGGATTGGGGATCACCAACATTTTTTGATCATGTGAAAAGGAGAACAAATCTGTGAAATAGTTACAAAAGCCCATAAAAAAAACCCAAAACCCATTTTTTTATTGGGGGGCAGGCCCTTCCCCAATTTTTTTTTACTTTTTTCAGGTTTTTGGATGCAGTTTATGCCCCTTTCCCCCTGGGTCTTAAGTACTGCATGCCCCTCATTTCCATCCAGTCAGATGGGGGGGTTTTGGGATCGCATCTGGTTCAGGGCAAGCTCACATTGAAGAGGAATCTTTTAAATTTTTTTCTTAAAATGGTGATGTCATTAATAATGCAGAGAACAATTCCTGGAAACTTAACAGCTGATCCACCATGAAGGGGGCAGAGGTTTCTTCATCCCAAAAGAATTTAAAAATTTTAAA
>CATNWA010005211.1:0-2500 GCA_951230385.1 Staurois parvus
ATCAAATTTCTTTGGTGCAACACCAAAATTTTATATTTTTCCAAAAATGTGGGTTTAATTAAAATACTGTTTTGTGCATTCCCAAAATTTTTTTAAAAAAGCTTTTCCCCCCCCCCCCCCCCCCGACCACGCACATAAAAACGGCCCCGTTGGGGTCAACCGCTGTTTTTGATTGGGCGTTTTCCCCGAACAGTAGTAAAGTACAGGCACAGTGTTTTTGGGGTCTGGGGCTTTGTGGGAGGGCATGGAGTTTCCCCGAGGGGGGGAGGGTGGGGTTTTTTGAAGGGGGGCCCGGCCCTGGAGGTTAAAAACAGGGGGGTAGGAATTTTGGGGCTGAAAGGTGAAGAGGAGCCTGCAGGTGCCCCTTTCTGACATGAAGGGCTGGGGGGTCAGTTGGGAGAAAGGGGGGGCAGGCATAATGGGGTTTAGGGGGGCAGGGTGCGCCCCGCGGGGGGGGGGGGCGGGGGGTGGCCGGCAAAAATGGGGGGTTAGGGGGGGAAAGGGGGCTGTCCTGCGGGGGGTTTGGGTAAAGGCCAAAAAAATTGGGTTTTTTAAAAAGGGGAAGCAGAAATTTCGTTCTCCGCCCGGGGGGGGGCAGGGGATAATGGTGGAGGCAAAAAGCATTGGGTTTTGGGTTAAAAGGGGGGCCTGGATGGGTTTCAGTCGTTTATGAAGGGGTGAGAAGAGGGGTGTCGGGGGGTGGGGGAAGAAGTGCCAATTTCTGGAGGCCCGAGGTTTCGAGGAAAAAAGTGCAGGCATGGAGTGCCGGAAAAGGGGGGTGGTCCATGGTCGGGCCCGGGGTGGCCGGCAAGGTGCCGGGGGGGCCAGGCGTAGGGGGAGGTGAGCGGGTGCGGGGTGCAGGGGGCTGGTTGGGGGTTGGCGGGGATGGGAAAACCGGCATGGGTGCGGCAAAAGGGGTTGTGGGGGAAAGGGGGGGGGAAGGGAAAGGGGGGGCCGCTAGGGGGTTCGTTTCATGGGGTTTCAGGCCGGGGTGCCGGGAAGGGGGACAGGGTGGAGGCAGGGGGACGGTGTTTCAATCATTTGGGGTCGGGAGGGGTCAAAGGGAAGGGTGCCGGTATGGAGGAGGCAAAGGGGTTCAGGGTGGAGTTTAAAGGCCAAAGGGTTGCAGGCCCCGGGGGGCGGGCCCTTTGGGGTGCACGTGGGGTGCCGGGGGGCGGGGCAGGCGTGGGGAGGCAAGGGGGTGCCGGCGGGGTGCCGGGGCCCCGGGGGGGGGAAAAGAAGGGGGGGGCCCCGCAGAAAAAGGGATTGTGGGGCTTCGAAAGGGGTGGGCGGGGGGCATGGGGGGCGGAGAAAAAGGGGTTTCTGAGACCAAATGCAGGAACCTCCCGGGGAGAGAAAAAGGACTTCCCGGAGGAGGCCCCCTGAGGGGGGTGAGGGGTATTGGGGGGGATTTATTTTTGGGCCGGCGGGGGCCCAAAAACAAGGGGGGTGGGGTTGGGGGGGGGAAGGGAGTACAACAGACGGGGGGGCCTCATTTCCCCATGGAAAAGGACTGTCCCCACAACACAAATGAAACACAAAAAAGTGGGCGGGGCTTTTATCGCCAACATGAATTCCCGGGTCACCCCCCCAATGCACACTTTCCCGAGGAGTGGCTGTGGAAAAGGCAGTGAGGGGCTGCACGACCCCCCAGGGGTGGAAAACCCAAGACATTTTAAAGTGGGGAAAATATATGAAACCCGCACCCCACCGGGATTTTCCAGAACCGGAACCCCGAAAACTTTTTTCAGTTTATCCAAAACCATTACAGAAGCAGCGCTTCGGATCCTCGCAGGACCCCCTCATACAGGCATGTGAAGCCCATTTAAGAGCTTCCCCGCTTTTTTTGGGAACTGTTAACCCTTTTCCTTTCCACCAAAATTAAAAATCAAACATTTGGGGGGGAAAGGGGGGGGGTTACATTATTTGGGGACCAAAAAAGAAATTCTGGGTGCCGAAACCTCAGGATGGGACTTGGGGGCCCAAAAAATGACACCAAAATGTCTGTTTTTATGGGGGGGTGGGGGGGTCCTATTAAATTTTTTTTTTCCTTTTTATACTTTTTTAAAAAAATTTTTAACCCTTTTGGAAATTTTAAAATTGGGTATCAAAATAGAGACCAAAAAAGTCCCCCCCCCCCCCCCAAAGGGTAGCATTAAGTGGCCCGGGCTCCTTTTTTTTGGGGGGGGGGGGGGCCTTTTGTGCAAGGGGGGGGGTAGGCAAAAGCAGTTATTAAAAACAGGCGCCCCACTTGCTGGCCCCTAAATGGGCAAATTTCCCGGTTTAATAAATGCACCCCCTGGGCTTTTTTTTTTTTTTTCCACTTTATTGATGGGGGAAAAGGGGGGCTGTCCCTTCCCCCGCCACTAAAAAAAACAAAGGGGGGGGTCTTAAATGATGTCAAATCGGTAAACCCCCCCTCTTTTCTTTAGCAAACTGGAAACCCCCCTTTCCCCGGAGCCTTTTTAAACCCCTTCCAGTCCGGGCACTTTTCCCCCCC
>CATNWA010005211.1:5000-14511 GCA_951230385.1 Staurois parvus
TGTGTCTTTATTTGTATTTTTGTTCTTTTGTGTTTTTTTTTTTTGGTTTACTGTTATTTTTCTAAGTGGGGGTGTGCCTTTTCTCTTTTTTTTTTTTTTTCTTTTTTTCTGTTTTGGGTTGGTTTCGGTGTTCGGTTTTTTCTTGTTTATGTTTATTTTTTTATTATAGTTCTTTTTTTGTGTTTTTTTCTTTTTTATTTTTTTGGGAGAAGTTTTTTGTTTGGTTTTTATTATTTTTTTTTTTTTAGGGGGTGTTTTTGTGATTTTTTTTATTTTTTTGTTTTTTTTGTGGATTATTGTGATTTTCTTTTTAAATTTTTAGCGTTTGTGGTTTGAGTTAATGTGAGGGGGGGGGGGGAGGGAGGTTTTTTTTTTGTAGGTTCTATTTTTTTTTTTTTTTCTTAGGTGGCGGTTGGGCTAATTTTTTTATTAGTAGAGTCAAGTGGGAGGGAGTTTTTGTGTAGTTTACGTGTCTCTTTTTATGTTTTTTTTTTTTTTTTTAATTTTTAATTTTTTTGACTTTTTTTGGCGTGTGGGCGTTTTTTCTTTTTCTTTTTTTTTTTGTTATTTTTTCTTGTTTGTTTCTTTTGGGGTCTTTTTATTTTTTTGGAGGGATTTGTCTTAAGATTCTCTTTATGCGGGTGTGTTTCTTTTTTTTTGTTTTTTTTCTTGAAAGGGGTCGCCGGCAGGGGTGGGGTTTTTTTCGGGATTCGGGTTTATTGTTGGTTTGTGCTTTTTGCATATTCAATTTTGTGTGGTTTTTTTTTTATGAATGTGTGTATGTGGGGTTTTCTTTTTATTCAAAAATTTTTTTGTTTTTGCCGGGTTTTAGTTTTTTTTCTTGAGTTTTTTTTTTATCCGCTTTTGGGTGTGGGAATTTTATTTTGTTTGTTTTGTGGAATGATAGGGAGTGCGAATTGGAGGAAGGTTTTTTAGTGTTTTTTTAGTTGTTCTCCTTTTTGGTTTTCCATAGTTGGTTCTTTCGTGTTGTGTTTTCCTTGTTCTCTTTTTTTTTTCTTTCTTTATTATTTTTATTTTTTTTTCTTAATTTTTTTTATTATGAAATTTTTTTGTTTTTATTTTTTTTTTTCTTTCTTTTTTTTTTTTTTGCCACTCGATTTTCTTATTTTTTTTTGACCCTATTTTTTTTTCGTTTTTTTTTTTTCGGGCGGTAATGGAAGATTTTTACTAGTCTTTTTTTTTTAGTTTCTTTGATAAATTTTGTGACTTCTTTAACTCCGATATATAACAAAAATTTTTTTCTTAACTTTTTGTTTTCTGTTTGTTTTGTATGTATCATTTTAGACCAACCTACACCACATAAAAATTGTTTTTTATTGTTTTTGTTTACGACGCCGAAGGAAGTTATAATTATTTTGTTGGTTGTTTTTTTTGTTTTATCTTTTTTTTTTTCTAAGTTTCTTACTTCAAAATAATTTTTTTTTTTCTTTTTTTTTTTTTAAAGAATCTTCTTTCTTTTTTTTTCTTCTTGTATCTTTTTAAATAATTTGTTAGATTTTTTCTTCTATACACAATTATTAATTTTTTTTTTTTATCTTTCTTTTCTTTGTTTTTTTGAATCAACCCCTACCTTCTTTTTTTACTTTAACATATCTTTGTCCCCATTTTTTTACATTTTTTATCCCCCATTTACTTTTTTTTTTTTTTTTTTACCAAAAGCAATTTTGTGAGCACCCCGAAAAAGGAAACATTTTATTTTTTTTTAATTTTTTTTTTTTTTTTTTTTTTCGTCTTATGATGAAGATATGTTTTGACGAAATTGTGGAGAGATGATGATTTTTTTGTTTTTTTAGTTTTTGTTTTTTTTCTTTTTTTCTTTGTTGGTTTTTTTTTTTTTTTTATTTTATTAGTTTTTCTTTTTTTTTTTTTTTTTTTCTGTTTTTTTTTTTTCTTTCTTTTTTCTTTTTTTTTTTTTTTTAACTTTTACAAGCCCCCACACAAACCACCCCGACCAAACTTTTTTTTGTTTTTTGTTTTACACAACATGTTTTTTTTTTTTTTCCCTTGAACACACGTAAGTCTTTAATTTATTTTTTTTTCTTTTTTTTTTGTTTATTTTTTTTCTTGTTTTTTTTGCATTAGGAGATTTGATTTTTTTTTTCTGTTTTGAGGAGAAAGACAGCGCGTTTTCCCTATTGTATGTACAATCGCAGGCACGGTTTTTAAATAATTTTTTTCTTTTTTAGGGTTTTTGATTTGTTTTTTTTGTGTTTTGTTTTGATTTGCTTTTTTTTGTTGTTGTGCTACTCTTACTTAGCGATATAGGCAAAAATCAGTTTATGATAGTTGGTGTTTTGATCATGAATTATATCTTATGAAGAATGAGATGGATTATCCATGATATCGGGGATTGTAATTGTTATTGTTATAAAGCTGTTTGCGAAACCACTGTAACACTAGTCAGTAGGGTCTAATTAATTTCGGTCTAGTTCTGCAAGATTTAATGTGTTTGGTTTGGTTTAAAAAATAGAAGTGTCAATAAACAGTAAGTAAAAAGATTTTTGGAGTCTATACGTGAGTTTATTATTATTTGCCACTCAGGGATCTATTATAAGGAAGTTTCTGGTTAATCCACACTTATTTGGTGTTTTTGTCAATATACCCCAAGAGGGGTGGGGTTCCGGTTTCCGTTTAAAAGGGTTCAAATTTTTGGTTTTGGGAAAAGGGAAATTACCCTATTTATTGCAGACTAAATCCTTTTCACTTTAAAAGAAAATTTAAAAAGGAAAATTTTGTAGGGATTTTTCTCAAAAAAATTAAAATCACCTAATTTTTTCAACAAAATCTGTTGCCTTCATACTCAAACTTTTATGCAGTCAGGGATTCAAATTTTTTTAAATGGAACAAAACCCCTTATCTGAGCCCCCAAAAACCCTGAGAGCGCGTTTTTTCATCCTTTTTTTAATACATCACTAAACCCCCCCCCCACCCAAATCTATGTCTCCGACTTTATTTTTTTGAGAAATCATTTTTGAAAAAAAAACCTTTTTAGTTTTTCCAGCTGGGGGCCTTTCTTGTTTAAGTGAAGAAAAAATTAAATTTTATTTTCCCTATTTACCTGGAATCCACCCTGCCATTAGCTCGGGAAATGCAGACAGGGGGGATGGGGCTTTGGGGGGGAAAATTTCCCCCCTCCCCCTCCTCCAATGAAAGGGAAAAAAAACCCCCCATGAAGACTCCGGGGATCAAAAGGGACATCATAATGGCCCAGAAACCGGAAGCAACTCAAAAAAAAGGTAAAAAAAAAAATTTTTCCCACAAGAAAATAAAATATATCTTCCTATCTATCTAGCAGAAAAAGGAAATTTAAAAAAATGGGTTTTAATGTTGATTAAAGAGAGAGTTTGGGCTTCACTTTAAACCCCGGGGCTAAAGTTTTTATTTTTTTAAAAAAAGCAGTCGGGCCCTCTGTCCGAATCTCTGCCCAAATCTCTTGTTCATGCCCAAAACCAGCCCCTCTGATCATCCCCTTTATCATGTCCCCCCATCCCCCCTTATCATCTTTTGTAAAATGTCCCAGTCTTCTGCCCAAACTCTGAAACATCCCCAGCCCTCTGCCCAAACTCTTGTATCAGGTCCCCCATTCTGACCCATCTCTTGATCATGTCCACAGTCTCAAACCCATCTCTTTTATCATGCCCCGCACCCCTCTGCCCCTTTCTCTTGTATAATGTCCGCAGTCTCTACCATCCCCTTGATAAAGTCTGCAGCCCTCTTTTCACCCTTTTATCTTGTCCGCATCCCCTGATCATCTCTTGAAAATGATTGCCCCAATTTTTCAAACCCAAATCTCTTGTTCATTCAAACAGTCCCCAAACCTCTTGTATCATGCCCGGGCAGTCTTTTAGTCATCTCTTGTTTCATTTCTGAAATCTTTTGCCCAAACCTTTATCAGCTGCAGTCTCTGACCATCCTCTTTTAAATTCCCCACATTCCCCTGACCATCTCTTGTATCATGTCCTAAATTCTCTGACCACCCTCCTTGAATTTTGCTGCAGTCTCGACCACCTTTTTAAATTTTGTCTGCTGCCCTTTTACCATCTTTTTATCAGTCGGGCCAAGCCCCTCTGAAATCTCCCTTGAATCTTTTCCCTTCAGTATCTGACCATCCTCTTGTATCATGTCCACAGGTCCCCTGATCACCCTTTTGTTCAATCCCCAGTCTCGGGACCTTTCGCACGGGCCACCACCCCCGACAACAAAACAAAAAAGGTTTCCTTAGAAAATTTTTAAATTGTCTTTTTTTTACCACTTGCCCCTCCAGGCCCTTTGTCACATTTTTAAAAAAGGGGCTCCCCTTCCCTATTCCTGGGGACGGGCCCTTGGAGCTTACAGCTAAAATCCATGGCCCACTTTTATTTAAAAAGCAGAACTCCGGGCAAAACCTTCATTACATGTCCTTGCCCGATTTTTCCCACCTTTCCCCTTTAATAAAGTTCCTTTTATCTTCTGGGTTTTCAGTTTGCTGGGAAATAATCCCTTTTCCCTTTTTTAAGTCAAACCCTTAATTTTTCCCCCTTGGGTTTTCCCCGGTTTTTTAAGAGCGGAAAACCGCTAAAGCCCAAATGGTCTTTGGGACATTTCCCCTTTTGTGTTTTTTCTCCCCGGAAGCTTTATGTTTTTCAGGCCCCCCTTTTTCAGTGGGGGCAAACCAGACTTCCCCCAAACACATTCCCCATGTACAAACCCCCCCACATTCCCCCTACAATTTCCCCCGTGGTTGATGGGAACTGTAGTTCCTTTTACTGCAGAGAGAGGGGGAGGAAATGATGTCAACCCGGGTGTTTCTCCTCCTCCTTGGTACAGAAGATACTGTTAAAATTTTAATTACAGAATGAGGTTCCCTTTAAAATTTCAATTTGACTTTTTTTCCCCTAAATTTGGTTTAAAAATTTTTTAACCCTTTTTATTTTTCTTTTTAGTGTTTTTGTTTTAAGGGGGGGGTTTCTTTAAAGGGTGATTGTTATCCCCATCCCCGGGGGTTTTTCCCTTTAAGTTTCCCGGCCCATTGAAAATGACAAGGGGCTGCAAATTGAGGGTCCCCTTTTTAATAACCATGTTTACCACCCAACCCGGGAAAAAAAGGGGGCCCAAAAGGGGGTAACACTTTAAATGTTTGTTTTCACCTTCTCATTTTTGTTATACCTCTTTCTGGAAAGGTTAAGCAACCCTTTAAGGAGCCCCGTAGCAAACAACAGTCCCGGGGAGGGTTTTTAAAATTGCTCCATCCAAGTGTTGCTAAAGGGCCTTGCTTTGGAATACCATACTATTTGGTTTGGGGCTCACCCCCCAAGCAAACCAACCCAAACGGGTTTAAAAGCCCTCGGGGGGGTAAACCAGGGAAAGTTTTTTGGGAAAAAAGTTCTTTTTGGGTTTTTTGAAATTTTAATTTTCCCCAAAGGGGAGCGGGTTTTTAATCAATGTTTGTTTTTCAAATTTAGGATGAAAAAATTCGAAGGGTCCCGGGTGGGAAAATTGGGGTTTTTTAAAAAAAATGACCCCTTCCCAACAAGGAAACGGATTTTGTTTCCAAAGGGAAAAAAACATTTTTAATCCCAAAACGAGTGTTAAAAAAGAAGAGAAATTTTGAAAACGGAAAGTTCGCACGGTCAACACAAAGTACAAAAAGGGTTTTTTCAATGAAACCCTTTGACAATCCCACAGTGAATAGGGCCCGTTTACTGCTCTCCCCCGGGCCCAAACCCGGTTTGGTTTGGGGTTTTTCTGCCTTTTTTCCCCATCTCAAACAAAGGGTTTCCTTCCCCACCCGTTGGCTTTAAGATGGGGGCTGGGAGGAAAGCCTGGGCCACCAAAATTTCCCAAAAAAATAAAAAAAAAAACAATGCCTTCATTTGACGCGATCTCTTTTTACAAAAGAAAGGGGTTCCCGCCCCCCTCCCCCACCACCAATTTTCCTTTTTCCCCTTTTGGGCCCCTCTCATTCCATTGGGGATCCCGGGACCCCCTCCAACCGGGCAACCCCCGACTTCAATACCACAAGAAAGGACTTTAATTTGTTCCTCCCCCTCTGTGGGGTCACAAAATGGGAAAACCCAAAAAAGGATTTTTTTTCACTTTTGGTTTTTGGTTCGGGGTTTACTGGGCAGTTGGGGACCAGCTCTGTGCTGACCCCAAAATTTTTCTGATTTAGCTGCATTGGAAGGGCCAAAAGGAGAGAACTTGGGGGCTGATAATCCAGGGTTTCCCCCCATAAGGGGACCTGTCATAAACCCCCGCGTCCCCCAAGGGAAAGTTTTTACAAACCCTTGTCATAGCACTAATTTTAAATTTAAAAAAAAAAAAAAAAAGGGCAGTTTTAAAAAAAAAAAAAAGTTTTAAAGTAAATTATTAAAACCCCCATTTTAAAGTGTTTCCCCCCCCCCCCCCCCTGCCATGGCAAATGCCCTACACATACGAAAAACCAGCCACCTATGTTTAAATTTGGGGAGCACACCATACAAAGTGAGGATCGGGCCCCAACATCAGAACAAGAACAATAAATTTCCCGCACCCGAACCTCCCCCATCCCCTCTAAACTGTAACCTGTAGAGGGTTTTAAAAATGGGCCCCTTTTTTAGAATTTGTAAAGGCCCGGCCCCGTTTTTGAAGTTCCACAGTGGGACTGGCACATCCCATTTCCAAAACAAAACAGAAAAAAAAGTTTTCAAATTTTTATTACTTTTACAAAAAATGAAAAAAAAGGAATATTTTGGGTGTTCCAAAAAAAAAAGACCTCTTTTAAATATTTGGAAGTGTTCAAACGATCCCTGGGTCCCTTGGAAAGCGATAAATAGGCCCAACACCGTAGTATGAAAAACATCCCCATATCATAAAGCTTTCAACCCCCATGGCCCCCCCCCCTTTAAAATGCTTCACAGTGGAAATTTTGGCTTGAAAAAAAGTGTTTTGGGGGGGGGTCTGACAAACTGTCTCAGCAGAACCAAAAAGAACAATCTTGCTTTTCCCTAGTCTAACAAAAAAGGTTTTTCCCCATTTCCCCTTTTGCCCGTCCCCCTTTTTTTCTTTGGTAATTGTAACCTCTTTAGCCCCTTCGTTTTTTTTTTTCCCAAAAGTGGGGCCTTTTTTTCGGGGGGTTCTTGCAGATAGCTTTTGGGTTTCCAAAATTTGGGCCCTCTTCTAAAATTGGGAACAGTCCCACAGGGAACTCACAAACCCCTTCTTTCAAACTTCCTGGAGCTGAAAAATTTTTGGCCCGAGTCCGCGCCATTTTGGGTATTCCTTTTATCCATTTCCCCAATTTTGGGAGTTTTTCTGTTTTTTTGTTCACCCTTTTTTGGGGGCCATTTTTTTCCGCATTTGAGATCATTTTAACTTGGCAGCCCCATCGTTTCTGCACTTTTTTATATATTTTCCCCCCTCTCCAATGAACTCTTTAATCAAAGAAAGCTGGGTTTTTCTACACTTTGTCTGGAATGGGGCCCGTTCCTCAGATTTGTAGAGATATTAAAAAAAATATAGGGTATATTCCTTTCCCGCAACACCCGGGTAAAAATCCATAAGAACGCCCAAACCTTTCCCGGAGCCACAATATACCGGGCAAAAAAAAAACCTTCCCCCCAAATTCACTATTCATGTCTCTCCAAAGAAAAGCCCAAAAAGGGTCTAATAATGTTTCTTTCCATAAAAATGTTTTTTTATTAAAACCCGACCGGTCCTTTCAAAAAAAGGAAGAAACAAGAGCGCAAACCCTACAAAACGCCCCTCATAATCTACATCTCATTTTGGGTTTGGGTTTGGGATTCCCACAGGAAAGGGGGGCCCGTTTTTATTTCTGGGGGGCCTTTTTTTTTTGCCAAAACCCTAGGGGAGACCGTAAAAGGGTTTTTATTGTTGGAAATTTTTTTTTTGGTTTTTTATATACAATACATGTTGTTCCCTTTTAAAACCCGTTAGGGGGGATCCCGTCCCTCTCTAGGGGCATGGATACACCCCACAGTCCTAAAGCGGACCTAAAACAGATAAAAGGGGGAAAAAGTTTTTTTCCTTCAGAAGAATTTTTAATCTGTTCATCCCATTGCTGGGGGTTTTCAACCCGCTCTGGGGCCCGACAGCACAGCCAACAACAAACTACTTTTTAATTTTTGGGGAAAAAACAGTGGTTTTTCCCTGTTCCCCCCCCAACCCCTCTTGGGGTTGGATTTGGTTTAAACCAAAAGCAGCAGAACTGATTAGGTCCCTCCCCTTTGCTTCCCTTCTTTCCTACAGTAAAGTTTTTAAGATGGTACAAATGCATGGGACACACCTGATTGGCTCCTCGGTTTCGCCCCTTTTTCCCTTTTCCAGTGCTGCGGGATATTTAAGGAAAGGGGGAAAACCAAAATCCCCAATTTTAGGGCCCCTTCCACTGGGCATTAAAAAACACACATTTCCAGAAATTTTTTAACCCCTTCCTGTCGGATGTAAGTATATAAAGGGCAGCACAGAGATTGGCCCCAAATTTTGTGCCCCACGTAAAACACATACCGTTTTTTGTTGGCAAAAAATGCCCCCGCCCCTGACAGCACCGCCCCTTACAATTGGGAAACCGGTATTTTTGAAGGGGTTTCCAATTTTCTAATTTAAAAACCCAACACAGTGATCACATGGAGCGGAAGCTTACAAGGGAGGTTTAAAATTTCTCCGGTGTTTTCGAAACCCCTTAAAAGGCTGGGGAAAAAAGGGTTAATGAAAAACCGAATTGCCCCTTTATTTGTGTTTTGTTTATATTCTGTCTGGAGAAAAAAGGCCAAAAAATGTACAGTTTTTAATTTTAAATTCCCTTTTGTGGCAAAAAAATCCCTAAAAATCCAGAGTTTATGAACAGGGGGGTTTTTAAAAGATTTCCCCGGGATTTTTTCCCCCCTGTAAACCATGTTTCTGAAAATTGCAGACAACTAGAAAAATGCATTTACCTGATGCCAAGCATACTTTCTGCTGCGGCAAAAAAA
Source organism: Staurois parvus (assembly GCA_951230385.1). NCBI lineage: Eukaryota > Metazoa > Chordata > Amphibia > Anura > Ranidae > Staurois > Staurois parvus. Next base: position 13,970 of record CATNWA010005211.1, read on the forward strand.
CCTGGGGCCCCAAAAACGCAATTTAAAAGGGGCCCGGGGACCCGGGAACCCTTTTTCCCCAAGGTGATGGCCGAAATCCAAACTCAGGGTGGGAAAAAAAGGGAAACCCCTGGAAGTTTATGAAAAATTTGGGCCCCATTTGGGGGGGCTAGCAAAAAAAGGCATTTTTGGTTTTTGTCTTTTTTGGGTTTAAATTTTTTAACTCACGAGCTAAATGACCACAAAAATGTCTCCCTCTTAAGTCCCTTTTTTTCCCTTTTTTTCCGCCTACCCCCGGTGTCCTTGTACAAAGTTCTTTAGTGCCTGGGGGGCCCGGGAAGATTTTCGATCAAAAAGACTATTTTGTTTTTGGGTGTCATAATTGGGGCACATGAACGGAATCGTTCCACCCCTGGCAAAGGGTTATTAGTTTAGGGCCCCCAGAGCTGTTTTTTGAAAAGCCCAGTGTTTTGTGCTGGGAGCTTTTTCAGTGACTTGTTCTCACAAAAAGAAACATTTGGCCTTGGGGCCCCAAAAACCACATGGTGGGGTTAAAGCCTGCC
>CATNWA010005212.1:0-23112 GCA_951230385.1 Staurois parvus
TATTATTTTTTAAACAGAGACCCTAGAAAATAAAACAGTGGATGTTACATTTTTCTATGTCACACTGTATTTACGCAGTGATTTTTCATACTCTTTTTTTTTAAAATATACTTTAATGAATTTTAATGCAAAAAAAACAATATATAACCTATTTTTTGGTAAAATATAAAAGATGATATTACACCGAGTAAATAGATACCTAACATCTAAAAATTGTGAATACTTATGAAATGGCGCCAAACTACAGTACTTAAAAATCTCCATAGGCGACACTTTAAAAATGTTACTGTGCTAGAATTATTGCTCTCGCTGTAAAGTTTGCAGCAATACCTCACCTGTGTGGTACGAACACTGTTTACATATGCAGGCGCAACCTACGTTTGTGTTTGTTTCTGCATTCTTTATTTTTATTTTTACATTGTTACTGGGGTCATTTGGGGTCAATAAGACCCCAGATATCTCCTTTGCCCTGGAAAGCATGATTTTAAAAAATGAGGTCACTTTCCGTCTCCCAGGATCATAGAGACAGCTCTATGGCAGCCCAATGGCAATGCCGGATCAGATACTGGGCTCCATAAAACACATGGGAGAGTCCAGAGAAGCACCAGTGGGCACCAGGGGGGGGGGGTCCCCTCCTACTGCCCGTAAAAGCAATCAAGTGGATAATCAGCTACTAGGATGGCTTTTACAAAAGAGGGAATCACTGGCTGAAAAGAAAGATACCAAGAGGATGCCTGTAGCTGCAGGCATCATCCTGGTATAGTGGATGAAAGTTAAGTACGTCCATAGACGTCCAACTTTTGCGCTTAGAAGCACTTTAGGTTTACATGTTATGTAGCATGCATGCAGTTACCATGAAAAATGTAGGGCGCTGATTCAAGTCTAAAAACACTCGTAAAATCAGAATTGTTTCAGCCTTCTAGTTCACCATTTGGTAAAATAGATGACTGTGGTACAATGTGTTTCAGAAGTCTCTCTCTTTTCTTTAAAATTACCCTGTCTCTTTACAAAATGTTTTAAAAAAAGGCATACCTGTAAAAGAAGATATAACTGTAGTACCCTCCTAGGTAGCTAGGGGGAGCTGGAGGAATAGTCAGAGGGGTCAAATTTTGGTTCCTACTACTGGCATAGCCACTGATAAAGGGGTACCCCCCGGCCCTCCTGACAGGTGTGCAGGTGTGGGAAAGTGGCCCTGAATGCTCACTGTCTGTGTTCAGGGCTGTACACCTGCACCTATAATGCCTGTCAAATTAGGACCTGCAGCATTTCCATAGTGTAACATAGGTTGCCTGCAACCGGCTCCAAGTGGCTCCAGCCACATAAACAAACCACTGATTCACACTCTACAGGCCACAGCACCCATGAGAATGAGCCCCAAGACCTCAATTACACACACAGCTTTATTTATTAACTCAGTACAGTTTTATCATTTAGATTTTAGAATTTTTTTGGGCTTGTGTATATTAATAACGTTTTCAGTGTATTTTTACCGTAAATATAATTTAAAAAAAAATTTTTTTTTTTTCTGGGGGGGGGGGGTTGGGGGGTGGGCCTGTCAGGTAGGCTGTACAGCGGCCCCATGATATCTAACTACTACTGACTACTGGTACATAGTTCCAGGGAGTTGTCTTCAGTTTTACAGGAACTCCTCCTCGCATCCCATGTACCCCTCATCCCCATCTAAGTTATTTACTCCTTAATAAATATAAAAAAAAAAACAAGCTCAAGGACTGTTTACTGTCTCTGGAATGCAAGTCTGGAAGGAATGCATCATTTGTGGTTGCCTGGCTGTGCAGGACTATAGGGGGAACCCAAATCGGACTAGCAACTCCTGCACAAAGGGGGTAGTCCTACATAACAAACTCACCTTTCTGATCCTGAGAACTTCTTCTGCTGAAGTCCACACTGACAGTGACAGAAAGTGTTTCCATCTTCAAGGTTCCTTGCTGTCCCTTTTTCCAAACACAAACTTCCCTTTTTGACAGGCCACAGCATTTTTCCTAGCAGCCGCGACCTTGTTTCCCATCTCTTTTTATGTTGAGTTCCAAGTCTCTTTTCATTGTGGTGTATACATTTTTTTTGGGCCTTTGTATATTAATAACCTTTTCAATGGAATCACCGCCGCATTCAATACCATAGTGTAACATGGAACTCCTCCCTCCTGCAAACTTCTGGTAGAGAGGGGCAGTGATGACAAGCTCTTAACGTTTGTTATAACTGACGAGGTTCGGGGCCCCTGTGCTACTGAACATAAAGGAAGACTAAAGGGCTAATATGTCAGTTTTAATCTCTGAGCATCTTCCCTACCCATATCCCCATCTAAGGTATTTTGACGCCTTATAATATAAACTGCAGGGTAGACAATCAAGGGTTTGATTTACTGTCTCCTAATCCAGTCTTAGAAATCTGGTGCCTGGCAAGTGCAGGGCTATGGTAGACCCAAATCAGCAACTCCTTCTTACTTCAGCTTGTTTCAATTAAGCTTTGTCAATAAAACCTGGAAGCTGTTTTTATGCAGAGTTCCTTGTAGCACCCATTTTGCAACCCTCCCAGTTTTAGTAAATAACCCCATAGTGTGGTCATAGATGTCACTACTCCCTGTGAAACAACTATCTCCCTGGGAAACTTCCCATGCGTTTCATCCCTGGTGTATACATTTTGGGGATCTCTTGACATCACAATGGGACACCCTTCGTCTGCAAACTTCTGGTAGAGGCAGTGGTCTTAACGTTTGTTATACTGAAGGAAGACTAAATGCTAATGTGTAGCTTGTTCTACCATAAAACCAGGTATGACAGCAGACTGGTACTTGCAGTAGACATCAATTTTACTAAACCTAACCCTTAGAATCTGTTCAGCTGGGCATGCGAAGCCCATCAGCTTCGGGTAATTTCAGCTTGTTGTTAAGCTTTGTAAAACAGCTGTTTTTATGCAGAGCTGCACCCAATTTTGCACCCTCCAGTTTTGTAAATAAACCCCCATGTGTGCATAGTGTGCAGAATTGGATCCCTATAGGTGTGAATACCATCCTTCCAAACATGCTGGGAATAAGCCCGTTCATCTGAAAGTGGGCTGTGTCTTGCGGATCCTGTGTGAATCACATGCGATATACCACACCGCATATATGTGAACCCAGGCTAAGTGTTCTGCTACCCAACCTATAAACCTAGAAATCTGAAAAATATCCATATGGCAAGGAGTGCTTCCAAAGTTGGATTCACTCATAAGTGCCTCCTAGGGTAACCCTAAATAGCCTGGTCCTGAACTGAGCATTTCATGTACCCTTCACTGCAGGGGCAAGATGAGGATTTTTATGGTGAACCTTAGGTATAATCTGTACATATGTATTCTTGAAATGAAAATCAAAATCTATGCTGCAGCAGTGACTTCTTACAAAACATATCCTGATATGTATCACAACCTCCTATTATTTTGTGTGTTTATTGCAAGGAATAGCTATTAGGAGGCTCCCAGGTCTGCTTACAAATTCTGTGAAGTCTTACTCATCATACTTGCTTACTAACTAAATGATACAAGTTCTGTATACACAATGGTACCTTATGGCAAGTGATAGCCCTTGTAATGGCCCTTGCAAGTGGGTGGAGCAGGGAACTCAGGTGCTAAGATTTAATTGAAATAACTTAATGAGAAAAACATATGTAAATGTTGAGTTATTCAGCCTAATAGCATGCAAGATCTCAAGATGAAATGGTTTTAAGAGAACAGTACCTAAATTCAGTATGATCTTCATAAAATTACAGTGGGAAAAAAAATTCTTTGATACTCTGCAGAATTTGTAAAATAAGTATTTGATCCCCAAGCAAAGCATAATTTTGTACTTAGTGGAGAAACCCTTGTTGGCAAGCTCAGAATTAAGACGTTTCCTGTAGTTGGTTTCCAGGTTTGCACACATCTCAGGAGGGATTTTGGTCTACTCTTTTTTTACAGATCCCAAATTTTCTGTAGGATTAAGGTCTGGAGACTGGCTAGGCAACTCCATGAGCTTAACGTGCTTCTTCTTGAGCCACTCCTTTGTTGCCTTGGCGGAATTTTTGGGTCATTGTCATGCTGGAGGACCCATCCCATCCCCCGCCGTGATTGACGCTGGATCTACTTTGGGGGACATTGTTTTAATAAAGGACTTGTCAAAGACCCTGTACTGTGTTTTTTTTACACCACACTTTGTCTTTTTGTGAATGAGTCGCGGGACCATGTACTGCAGACTCATTCACGTAGGGGGGGGGGGGGGGGGCCGGGATCTGGGGGGCCCCTTGTTAAAGGGGGTTTCCAGATTCTGATAAGCACGTAGACATAAATCTGGGGGCCCCCTTGTTAAAGGGGGTTTCATATATGAAGACTTTGATAAGCCCCCCCCGCAGACCCCCACAACCACAGGCCAGGGTTGTGGGGAAGAGGCCCTTATCCTCATCGACATGGGGAAAAGGTGCTTTGGGGGGGCCCCCCCTGCCCCAAAGCACCCCCCCATGTTGAGGGCATGTGGCCTGGTATGGTTCAGGAGGGGGGGGGGGCGCTCGCTCCTGACCTGCCGGGCTGCATGCTCGGATAAGGGTCTGGTATGGATATTGAGGGGGACCCACGCTTTTTTTTTTTTTAAATTTCAGCGTGGAGTTCCCCCTTAATATCCATACCAGACCTGAAGGGCTTGGTATGGATGAGAGGGGGGACCCACGCTGTTTTTTTTTTTTTTTGGTTTATTGCGGACCTTTATTTTTACATTCAGCTGTCAAAATAAATATTATCTAGACCTTTGAAATAAGTAAAATCATTACAGAATAATTATAAAGGATAAGAAACAAAAATAGAATCACTAAAACTACGGAAATCAAATTAGAATACATAAAGATATGCCTAGTGCTGTTTATTAAACACGGAAGACGCGCCCGAGTGTCGGCTGTCAGAGGAATCCACACAGAGATTTACTATTGGGCAGTGGCTAAAAAGCAAGCACCTGCAGAGGACGTCTAACATGTGTTCTGCACATGCGCATTTATATCGGCCAAAGACACTGCACGGGCGTCTAGATTTTCACTGTGTCGATTTCCTTTAAAAAAAAAACGATTTTTAACACATTCTTAATTTTTTGGGAAATAGCAGATATTGTTTAAAGTGAAGTCCTGATATTTGGCAAAGCAAATTTCTAAGTGAACATGTCTCTGCAGTGATTTTTCATGGTGTTAGACGTGCTTCTTAGCAAGTCTGCTTTGTGAGTCTGATTCCGTGCGTGTGCCTTGTTAGTAAATTCGATTGGGAATCTGCTTATGGACGCTGCTCAATAGTAAATCTCGTTGCGGGGTAAAAGTAGACGGTCGCTCATAAAAATTAGACGTTCGCCCACGAATATGCGCCCAAGCCCAATAGTAAATCAGGGCCATAGTGTCCAGCAGATGGAACCACAGAATGCAATGTATATGTGACACACATGGAAGTGTCAGATAATAGAATCACTAATAGCTCTGGAATAAAACCACCCGGACTCATTGCCTCCTCAACAGGCAAGTAATCAGCATCTTTTTTTAGAGTGTGCTTTGGGTTATTATAGCAATGGAGTCACGTTAAAGCTTAGAATTGCATTTGCTCCACAATAAATTATACACAAAATATTCTATCATCAGTAAGGGCAGACATGGCTCACAATGACAAACCTTTTTAGTAACATTGTTCTAGGTCACCAAAGAGTCTAAGGACAGAAAATACACTTACACAGCCGGGACCTGTTGTTACTGCAGGTCTTTAAAGGTAGGCACACAGCACAGTCATGCCTTATGCAGTTCTTCCAATGGGAGATTATCTGTCTAGAGGAAGAGCAGTGGGGAACTAAGGGTTGAAAAGGGTTAATAATCGGTAAAACATAAGTTAACATACATATAAAATCCTTTATTTTATTTAATCTGGTCCACCCACTACAGGCTGCCTGCAAAGAAACTGCAGGGAGCAGATACTAGAACAGCCATCCTGCACAGGGAGAGAGTAGCAGTGAGCAGTGACCGGTCATGCACAGAAGCAAAGTACGCAAAGGGCACCAGTATTCAACATGCTTCTTGTATTTAGAACCCATATTTAGAAGTGTGTACCAGTGATTGAACGGAGCGAAGGGGATAGTTAAGAAAAGGTGAGTATATGCTGTTGGGGAGGGGAATATTAAAGCAAGCATACAATTCTCTAGACAAAGCTCTATTATGAAGTAAAATGTTCCTAAAAAATTCAGTTTTAGCCTACTTAAAATGTAAAGTTGTTTTGGCCCAAAAAATAAAACCAAATCAGAAGCAGGTTGGTCCATTTAATGTAGAATTGAAGAGTCAAAAAGAAAAATCTGGCTACCAGCAGTTATTTTATGGGACCGAGAATTATAAAGTAAAGACAGTGAAAATGTAGTAATTGTTGGCTTCTGACCCCTAAGAATTGGAATGATCCTATAATTATTCTGGAATTATATTCACATCTGCAAATTTTGTTTCTTTTAAGTTCACATTTTGCAGGCACCATGGTAATAAATTCAGAAACTACAATGATTTGACAGCTTGATTGAAAAAAACATCCAAAGTAGGAAGTCACAGGTTGGAAACCTAGCACATTCAAAGCAGTGAACAAGGAGGAGAGTTTTTCAGGCGTTTTTTCAAGCTTTGATTTTTTCAGGCAATTTTAACCTTTTTTGTTTTAGCAGATTTGCAAATATTATAGGCATTTTTTTCAGGTGTTTTTCATTTTGACGTTTTTGCTGAGGCCAATAGAAATAACTGCTGTTTGAGCCTAAAATGCCTAAAACAAAATGCTCATTCCCACTATTCAGGCATTTTCCATTCAAATCTATGGAGACAAAATGCTCAGATCTGCCTGAAAATTAGTGCAAGTACATTTTTCAGAAAAGGCGTTTTATTACAGGCAACAGAATGCTCAAGTGTGAACAGGTACAATTGGAAATAATGGGATTTTACTTGTTGAGTGTTTTTGAGTATGGAGGTTCAACCTGAAAAACGCTCAAGTGTGAAAGGGTCTTAACAGCTCAGTACATGTGATAACAGCTTACCCTGACAAGTTCTCCCAACTGTACAGATTGTCATGTGATTCAGAACATTCTTTATGGTACGACAGTGGGGAAGGGTGCATACGTACATCTCACCATTGACTTGCTGCCGTCGTTGACATTTGTGTGCATGTAGCATTATCACCAACTGCTGCTGGATAAGCTTGCGATATTCTGGATCAGTAAGGGGTCTGATTTCCATTGGGGAGATGTACCTGTGCTGGTTTCAGTGGAAAGATTTGTACCTACTGGCTGAACCGGAGACTGTAGAGGGGACTGGAGAAGAATGGAAAGAAGATTTCCAAGACTGTAAAACATATAAGCTATAAAAACTAAAAGTGTATAAGCAATAAAGCAGAAGGCAGACATGCTCAGTATAGTGTGTAGAGAGAGCTGATAGAATAAACATTGGTTCAGACAAAAACGTAGTCACTTTGATCATAAACTGAAGATAAGTGAAGTCGAAGAAAGACAATAAACCTACAACAAAGTCTGAGCTTCAGGTTCCAAGCATTGCCTTGAATCTGTAGGGAAAGGCTAAACAAAGGAGGAACTGAGCATTTCCATTCAAATTTCTGATAGAAGCTCTTGGTTTACCCTAGATATAGAAAAGTCTTCATCATTAAACAATAAAAAAAAACATATCAATGCAAACAGAGCCCCGGCAACCAAGACAAGGCATACAGATGAGATGCCCCCACTGAAGTCACTAAAGCATTTTTTTCAATCTGTTACAAAGTTTCTTACCTGAAGAGCCTGTCAGTAACAGCACTTCCCATTGCAGGCTGACAATGCCAATCCCCTATCCATGGTTCATGATGTGGTGTTGGTCGAGGTACTTTAGTTGTGGACATCCAGCACAGGTGTCATGGAGAGGTATCAGGGAAAGGTGAGCAAGGTGTGGTGAGGGAGCAGAAGGTTCATGGAAAGGTGAGCAAGATGTGGTGAGGGAGCAGAAGGTTCATGGAAAGGTGAGCAAGATGTGGTGAGGGAGAAGGTTCATGGAAAGGTGAGCAAGATGTGGTGAGGGAGCAGAAGGTTCATGGAAAGGTGAGCAAGATGTGGTGAGGGAGCAGAAGGTTCATGGAAAGGTGAGCAAGGTGTGGTGAGGGAGCAGAAGGTTCATGGAAAGGTGAGCAAGGTGTGGTGAGGGAGCAGAAGGTTCATGGAAAGGTGCAGGACACAGGGTGATGTGGACAGGAAGCAGAGGTGGAAAGACAAAGAGAGGGCTCATGGAGAAGAGACAAAGAGGCAAGTAAGGTGTGGCTCATGGAGAAGAGACAAAGAGAGGCAAGTAAGGTGTGAGCAGCAGGTAGCAAGAGGGTTCATTAAGAGGGGTGACAAAAGTTAGGGAAGGCAGGAAAAGGCAAATAAGGAGGTGCCGAAGAGAGAGAAAGAGGTGTGGGCAAGCAGAAGAACACATTGATTGAGATTATGGAAGAGGAATGGAGGGCAAAAATGAAAACACAGGAAGAATGCCCTTATGGTCAATAATATAGGACAGAATTGAACAAGTTGTGGTCAGGCAGCAGGGGCTCATGGAGAAGTGTTGGGAAGATGTGGATGTGGTGTGGTCAGGCAGCAGAGGGTTTATGAAGAGATGTGGGTAAGATGTGAACAAGGTGTGGACAGGCAGTATTGGGAGGTGTGGTCATGCAGCAAAGGGTTCATTATGAGGAGACAGATAGAGGTGAGCGAGTGGAAAAACAACAAAAAAAAAGAGGGCGCACCAACGTAGTGTGCATTATCCAAGAGATTTTAATAAAAAAATACCAGCAGAAAACTGCTCACAAAGTGCTCACAAAACACAGAACTAAAAACACTCTTCAAGCCAACATTAAAATAATAAAAAATACCAGCAGAAAACTGCTCACAAAGTGCTCACAAACACAGAACTAAAATACACTCTTCAAGCCACACATTAGTGGCCAAATTTGGATAGTTTCCAAAGCACAGAGGAATGTACCAGCAAAGGAGGGGGCTGCTTCGGGGTCCCTAACGGCTGACGCGTTTCGGAGGAATACCCTTCTTCCTCAGAGCCAGAGGCTGTTCGAAGGATATTCTTTTTGATGATTCAGCCTTCAGGGACCCCGAAGCAGCCCCCCTTTGCTGGTACATTTCAACAAGTCAGTGTAGCCCAAATCTGGGGCACAGAATTGGAGCATTATAACTAACTTTTTTCTATTGCCACTATTTTATATGCATTCTTGGGAACTTATAGCATTTGTGACATGCAACACTGGTTCATGTGTGGCATTTTCAGTTGTTTATATATCATTCTCAACAAGTTTGCGTTTCCCCACCAAATTTGTGTGTGCTGGACAATTCCACCCCACCCACGAGGTTTAGTCATAGAGGCATGTGGGCGGAGCAATGTGTGTGTGCTGGACAATTCCACCCCACCCACGAGGTTTAGTCATAGAGGCATGTGGGCGGAGCAAATGTGTCAGAGGAGATGGCCTGGGAAGAGCCTAGGCAGAGAACATTTTCCATCCTGATTCAGGATGCGGCACCTCTGAGTCATACTTTGTACATCCGGCCAGGACCCTTGAGTAGTGGGTTACTGGATGGGGCTGAATGGGCGCTTGGAGCGGTGCTGTAAGAGACTACTACATAGGGTCACACAGAAGCAACCACTCAGTGTGGGGGGAATGAGAGACTGTAAAAATAAAAACAAAACATGCCATCAACAACTTAATATGTTTCCCCTTCTAAAGCATCACATTAAGGCCTCATGCACACAGGGTGTTTTTGCAGCCACTTTTAGGGGTGCTTTAGTGCTTCCAAATGGCCCTCTATGTAGTCCTATGTGGCATGCACACATAGAAGCTTTTAGTTGCTTGTGTCCAGTCACAGCACACATAGACTTTTAGAAGCTTTTAGTTGCAGTAGCGTTTACTAGCAGCAAAAAAAAAAATCCAGGGCCAGTGTGTCCAGAAGCAGCAGTGTTTTGGCTGAAAAAAAAAATGCTTGTCGCAGCTAAACACATCTAAATGCTAGGCATGTCTAGTGCTTGAGTGTTAATTCATTTCAATGGCCAGAATAAATGATCATTTCTGGCCAATGAAATGCGATTTTAGAAGTGCCTAAACGCTTGTAAAAGCGTTAGATACTTTTACAAGCATCAGGCTTTTATTATGCAAAAACGCTGCTGCCATGAGGACAGCTTCTAGGAGAGTTTTTTTAAACGTCTTGTGTGCATGAAAGATACCCTGTGACAGTTGCAAAAAAAAAAAAAACAAACTAATAAATAAAAACATATCTGAAAATATCAGGTTGTGCATGACTTTCGATTTTTTTTTTCTTCTACTAAAATCTATATTCCCACCTACTTGTTAAATCTCGGACAGAGTGGCCTATTCATAACAGTGGGTAAATCCCATTCATAGTCCAGTCCAGGCCTCCTGGAATCCTTGTCTGTAAGTGCAATATCCAGAAGACTTCCCACTTACAGAGAAGTCTGAAGATGTCACCTCCCATTCTTTCTATGCCCTGTATTTATAAGACTGTGGGGTCACCCCCATGCACGCCCATAAAATGTTTAGCCACATTTGTGGAGAGATTTTTTTCATTGTTATAGATGTGATTATGGAGACAATCCCACAGTCTTCTACTAGTCCACCCACATATGACCATTTGGAAAACGGGCACTGCCCAAGGGCCCGGGGTCAGTAGGGGGCCCCATGAGATGCCCCTGGTACCTTTTTTATAGGCTTTTTTGAGTTTGGGCAAGGACACAGGGGCCCCATGATCCCCTATTGCCCAGGGCCCCATGAGTTGTCAGTCCGCCCCTGTATGGTACTGAGCAAACCTTGCATGTTATCAGACAACGCACTGAGTGTTGAAATTAATAACGATTTTTCTTTTCCATTTTTTGCCATTTACAGTAGACTCAATCTCTTTGTGTCTAACAATATGGGGACAACAAAGGAACCTGTCCCCACCATATCTTTAATTACCTTTTAATTGGAGTCCTGCCCTTAAAGGAAAGTAGCTGAGGGAGAGAAATATCCCTACAGAAAGGGCTCACTGAGAGACAGTTTTAACCCCCCCAGATAAAATTTGGGCATATGTATCCTCCTCATACAATACTGGTAGGTATCGTTCCACAATGTTTTAGTCTTTTTAAACTCTATGCTGCATGTTGTGAAGAACATGTATCAATTCCTGTCTTATAACAGAGATTTCATATCTTCCTGCTCTTTTCAATGATTTTTCAGGGTACTCACACTGACAGAAAAAAAATAACACATTCATGCTGCTTCTTTGTTGAATTCATCCTCATCATCACAAATCCTGCACAGTGAGAAACTGATGTACCCCTATGCCACTAATGGTGTCACCTGGGTGTCCAGATCCCTATATACAGTTGTGTTCAAAATAATAGTGTGTTGAAAAAAGTGAATAAAGCTCAAAATCCTTCTAATAGCTTTTATTTCCATACACACAAATGCATTGGGAACACTACACATTCTATTCCAAATCAAAACATGAAGAAAAATATATCAAATTTGTGTTGTTCCTCTAAAAAAATGGAAGAAAAGTGAATATTAGACTGTTCAAAAAATAGCAGTGTTTGTATTCTTCTTTACAAACTCAAACATTCACTATGTAAACTGAAAAATGTTTGAAGATTTTGCTTTCCTTTGAATCACTTAATGAATATTTAGTTGTATAAGCACTGTTTCTGAGAAACTGCTGTACATCTGTGTTGCATGAGAGTCACCCAACTTCTGGCCCCTGTGATCAGGTATTCCAGCCCAGGATGATTGGACTACATTCCACAGTTCTTCTCTATTTCTTGGTTTTGCCTCAGAAACTGCATTTTTGATGTCACCCCACAAGTATTCTATCGGATTAAGATCCGAGGATTGGGCTGGCCACTCCATAACGTCAATCTTGTTGGTCTGGAACTAAGATGTTGCATGTTTACTGGTGTCTTTGGGGTCGTTGTCTTGATGGAACACCCATTTCAAGGGCATTTCCTCTTCAGCATAAGGCAGCATGACCTCTTCAAGTATTCTGATGTGTTCAAACTGATCCATGATCCCTGGTATGTGATAAATAGGCCCAACACCGTAGTATGAGAAACATCCCCATATCATGATGCTTGCACCACCATGCTTCACTGTCTTCACAGTGTACTGTATCTTGAATTCAGTGTTTGGGGGTCGTCTGACAAACTGTCTCCGGCCACTAGACCCAAAAAGAACAATCTTACTTTCATCAGTCCACAAAATGTTGCGCCATTTCTCTTTAGGCCAGAAAAAGTGCTCTTTGGCAAATTGTAACCTCTTCAGCACGTCTTTTTTTCAAAGTGGGACTTTGCGGGGGCTTCTTGCAGATAGCTTGGCTTCACATAGGCGTCTTCTAATTGTAACAGTACTCACAGGGAACTTTACACCTTCTTTGATCTTCCTGGAGCTGATTGTTGGCTGAGACCTTGCCATTTTGGCTATTCTTCTATCCATTCAAATGGTAGTTTTTCACTTTCACTTTCTTCCACGTCTTTCAGGTTTCGGTTGCCATTTTAAAGCATTTGCGATCATTTTAGCTGAGCAGCCTATCATTTTCTGCACTTCTTTATATGTTTTCCCCTCTCCAATCAACTTTTTAATCAAGGTACGCTGTTCTTCTGAACAATGTCTGGAATGACCCATTTTCCTCAGAATTTCAGAGAAAAATGCACTGTAACCAACATGTACAACATTTACTGCCTTCCTTCCTTAAATAAGGGCAATAATTGCCACCTGTTTTTCAAAGAATGAATGACCTGACTAATAGAACTCCACACTGCTATTATTTTGAACATGCCCCTTTCAATTAGTGATTCAATTACACACACAGAATCAGCAGCATGCATGTCATGACTGTTGGGTCTGTTGGATTTCTGTCTGTTACTCTACTACACCTGCTAGTAAATTATTTGCCATGTAGAAATATCATTTCTACCAAAAAGAGTGATTGATCAGGTTAGTGAGGTCTGACTGCTATTATTTTGAACACAACTGTATATCACTGACATCTGTACACTCAGTGTGTTTTATATATAGGGAATAGAAGTCAGTGTACAGACATCAGTGTTATATATAGGGAATATAGCAGTCAGTGTACAGACAGTGTATATATATATACAGTGCCTTGAAAAAGCATTCATACATCTTGAAATTTTCCCATTTTTTTATGTTATGTTATGTTTGTCATGTTACAACCAAAAACGTAAATGTATTTTATTGTGATTTTATGTGACAGACCAACACAAAGTGGCACATAATTGCGAAGTGAAAGGAAAATGATAAATGGTTTTTAAAATTTTTTACAAATAAATCTGTGAAAAGCATGGCGGCATTTGTATTCAACCCCCCCTGAGTCAATACGTTGTAGGACCACCTTTCAGCTGCAAGTCTTTTTGGGATGTTTCTTCTAGCTTTGCACATCTAGAGAGGGTCATTTCTGCCCATTCTTCTTTGCAGAATAGCTCAAGCTCTGTCAGATTGGATGGAACAGCAGTTTTCAAGTCTTGCCACAGATTCTCCATTGGATTTAGGTCTGGACTTTGACTGGGCCATTCTAACACATGAATATGCTTTGATCTAAACCATTCCATTGTAGCTCTGGCTGTATGTTTGGGGTCATTGTCCTTCTGGAAGGTGAACCTCCGTCCCAGTCTCAAGTCTTTTGCAAACTCTAACAGGTTATCTTTTAAGGTTGCCCTGTATTTGGCTCCATCCATCTTCTTCCCATCAACTCTGACCAGCTTCCCTGTCCCTGCTGAACATGATGCTGCCACCACCATGTTTCACAGTGGGGATGGTGTGTTCAGGGTGATGTGCATTGTTAGTTTTCCACCACACATAGCATTTTGATTTTAGGCCAAAAGGTTCCATTCTGCCCTATCTGACCAGAGCACCTTCTTCCACATGTTTGCTGTGCCCCCCATATGGCTTCTCGCAAACTGCAAATGGGACTTCTTATGGCTTTCTTTCAACAATGGCTTTCTTCTTGCCACTCTTCCATAACAGCCATACATGTAGAATGCACGACTAATAGTTGTCCTGTGGACAGATTCTCCCACCTGAGCTGTGGATCTCTGCAGCTCCTCCAGAGTTACCATGGGCCTCTTGGCTGCTTCTCTGATGAATGCTCTCCTGTAAGTTTAGGTGGATGGCCATGTCTTGGTCTTGGTAGGTTTGCAGTTGTGCCTTACTCTTTTCATTTTCGGATGATGGATTGAACAGTGCTCCATGAGATGTTCAAAGCTTGGGATTTTTTTTTTTTTATAACCTAACCCTGCTTTCAAGTTCTCCACAATTTTATCCCTGACCTATCTGGTGTGTTCCTTGTCCTTCATGATACTGTTTGTTCACTAATATTCTCTAAAAAAAAACTCTGAGGGCTTCACAGAACAGCTGTACTTATACTGAGATTAAATTACACACAGGTGGACTCTATTAACTGTTTACTGAAACTGAAAAAAAAAAAAATATATATATTTCTACTTTCTGCTATAAAATATATCCAATAAAAAATTAAAAAAATAAAATGTCTTCATAAATTTTGGGCCAAAATGTATTCTGCTACATGTCTTTGGTAAAACTTTCTTTAATTTCTATAATAAACATTTATTTTGAACATAGTGTAGAGAAATTCTGTGACAAACACATGTAATGCGGTCACTACAATATGTAGGTGGGGCTTTGTGTGAGTGTGGCTTGAGTGTGGGCAGGGACACAGATTGCCCCATGATCTCCTATTGCCCGTTGGCCCCATGAGTTGTCAGTCCGCCCCTGGCCCCCCTACTACATAAAGAGAATACAGAGCACCTCCACACAAACACACAGACACAGGTCTCCCCTCAGGCTCTCACATTTCAGTTCTCAGCTCTCCAGTCACACATAGCTCTCCCTCCTTTCTCTCATTGTTACACCCTGGGTTCTTTTACTGGTTCAGAAAGTATCCTCCTCCTCGATGATCTATCAGACAGACACCCCACCATGTCCTCTGCCCCAAACACTATCATACACATGGCACGGATGGATATGGAGCAGGGTGCAGGTAACCAAATGTGATTTCTCCTGCGCTCCGGGACCCAGGCCGGTGGTGAGTAGATGAAATCAAAACTCCAAAAAAAAAGCACCGGAGTATACAAGGTCGTGCAGCTCCAAACCAAGGCTGGGGAAGCCCGAACAGAACTGTGAAGTGAAACAACAAGAAGCGCACCAACCTTGTGCATTACCTCAGTAACCAAAATGTATTTAGTAAAAGAATGGTACTCACAAACAGCGAAGCGAATAAAAACAGCTAAGCTCTGAGGAAGAAGGCATGACCTTCGAAACGCGTCAGCTGTACTGAGTGCCTACCCCCATGATGGGATTTGCGCTGGCCTCTTGCCTTTGAAGTCCCTTGGAGGACTTACATGCCTGTGTTTATTCGCTGTTTGTGAGTACCATTCTTTTACTAAATAAATTTTGGTTACTGAGGTAATGCACAAGGTTGGTGCGCTTCTTGTTGTTTCACTTCGCAGGGTGCAGGTGCCAGGGGCAGGTTAGTTGGGGGCCCCATGACAGGCTCCTGAAAGGATGGGGCAGAATGGATGGAGTAAGTTGGCTCCGTGTACAGTCCTGAGAGGAGAGGACAGAGACTGAGTGAGTCCCGCTGTCAGAATCCAATGGCACAATGCGGAGGATTCCTCCATCCACCTCGCTTGTGTCGACTGGGGAATCTGTTTGTTTTTTTGTTTGGCCCTCTGATTAAAGTAAAAATGAAACCCACTGTAATCACTTTCTAACCTTCATTATGAAATTTTTAAATGAAATAGGTGAGTGTTTACTAGGAGATGGAAAGATCAGTTTACTTACAATGTGTTGTCTTGGAATTTTTCAGGACACTCCCGAATTTGGACAGGATTACAATGTTGGTATAACACAGTGTACCAGAAATACAAATCCAATAAACCACCAGAAACTAATGAAGATATTGAAAATTGCCTAGAGAGCTACCAAAACCTCAGTCTGTCCTCTACATACACTGTGGGAGACATTTAACAATTTTGCTAAAGCAAAGTAAGGCTAAAGCATCTCCCATCAGGAAGCTGTCATTATACTTGGTCAATCGTGGTCAAAAGTGGTCGAGGCATTCCCCACGCATATACGTGCTTATGATTGGCCAAGCACAATGGCAGCTTCCTGATGGGAGGGGCTAATTGGGACATGTTGCAGGAGCACCACGCCCAAGTAGTAACATATAACAAAATGGGTTTGGCTACAAAAGGACTTTAGAGGTTCTCATGGAATACACACTTAAAGCGGGGTTCCACCCATTTTTTTTAATACTTTATCTTATTATGTAGTCCCTGTGAAATAAAGCACAAGTTGAATATTTTTTTTTCTTCATTATACATACCTTTTACTATTTCAATACCGGGCAATTTTACACCTTCCTGCCCAGGCCATTTTTTTTTCACGTTTCAGCGCTCTCACACTTTGAATGACAATTGCGCGGTCATACAACATTGTACCCAAACTAAAATGTTATCATTTTCTTCACACAACTAGAGCTTTCTTTTGGTGGTATTTAATCACTGCTGGGGTTTTTATTTTTTGCTAAATTAAAAAAAAAAAAGACCAAAAATTTAAAAAGAAAAACACGTTTTTTCTTTGTTTCTGTTATAAAAGTTTACAAATAAATAATAGTTCTTCATAAATTTAGGCCAAGATGTATTCTGCTACATGTCTTTGGTGAAAATAACCCAAATTAGGATGTATTTTTTAGTTTGTAGGAAAGTTATAGAGTTCACAAACTATGGTATAGATCTGAAAATTGATCAATCCTGAAGTACTGACAGCCAATCTAATTTCTTGAGGTCCAAGAATGTCAGAACAGTACAGATACCCCCCAAATGACCCCTTTTTGCAGAGAGTAGACAGTCCGACGTACTTCATAAGAGGAATGGCGAGTTTTTTGAAGTTGTATTTTTTTTGTATAATTTTTCGGAAAATGAAAAAAAAAAAAAAAAAATGATTTTCACTATTTTTTTTTTTTTACATACTGTCACCAGTGCAGTACAGCATCATCATATAACTGGCATGGCGGTGAACAGGGACACTGACTGGTGACAGTAAAAAAAAAAAAAAAATATATATATTTTTTTTTTTTTTTTTTTTTATTACATTTTTTTTTTTATTTTTTTTAAGATTTTGTTTTCATATTTTACTATGACCAAAGTAGTAAATGTTACCATAGTAACACATTGTACTATTTTGGGGAAGTGATCAGTATTTTTTTTTTTTTTTTTTACACAATTTGCTTATAGCAAAGAATTACTTTGCTATAAGCAAGCATTTACCTGAATGAAATCGATTCATTCAGTTTTTTTTTTTTTTTTTTTTTTTTTTTGTGCTTAGCTGTGATTTGGCCACAGCTAATCACATGACATGTGCATGTGACCTGCTGTGTGACCATTCACAGCTAGGCACTAGTACAATGGATGGCATGAATGAAGCCATCCATTGTATACAACTGTCATGTGACCTGCTGTGATTGGTCACAGCAGGTCACATGGGTACCGGCAAACGGGGGCCGGTACTCAGATCTGTCATCGGCCGTGTCCGAGGTACACGGACGGTGACAGATCGCGCCACTGCGCGGCTCTGCAACCGCGCAAACTGCGCATGTGCGGGAGCACGCCAAATGGCGTGCACCCGGAAAGCTGAAGCATTTTTGCGGCCGCCAAATGGCTATAGGCCGGGCGGCTAATGGTTAATCCACTGCAAGCCTGCAGTTCCGGTCCCGACCACCTAGGCGATGACGTTGTAAGGCGATTTGCAAAGGTCTCCTGGGATGTCATTTCCTGTATCTCAGGAGTCCTTTGGTTTCCTGTAATCGCGGGACTTGCAAATGGGAGGTGTTTTGCGCCATTTTACCGGAGTTCATGATATTCCCTTCCTTGCAGTGCAGTGCTGTACAGGTTGCCTGACGGGGGGCGGGAACTTCATCCGTCCCCACCATTGTTATGGCAACCTGTACTGCACACGTTGCGCTGAGCAGTGTCTGTACTGCGCATGTGTGAGAACGAGTGGTGCATGCTGGGATAGCTAGCAGCACGATTCCAGGAAATAAATACCTGCGGGCTTCAGATGCCCACAGCCATCATGGCGCCTGCCTGCTTCTGAGATCCTGGTAAATGTTTACGATTTTCTAAGTAATTACAATGCTTTTAATATTGAGTTATTCCAATTGTTAATGCTATTTGTAAGGTCATTGTGGATCTGTTTTTAACAAAACATTTTTAGGGGGACTGGAGCTGCGCTTTAACGCAACATATTGTAAAAAATGTGGTAAACCCCCTATAAAGTTTATCAATTCAAAAGATTAAAAAAACACTCAAATTCTTGTTAAAAACAATCATGGGGAAAGGTTAAGAGAAAATCCTCTGCAGAACTGTGCCACCCTAATACAGCTAAATATAGACAATTATAAATATCTCATAGTGGTTATCACCAACGTATTAAAACCGGGCAAAAGTCCTTACAATAGATGAGCATATGGTTTGTTGAGCGTGGCTAAATTCGCAGACAATGTCTCAACACGTTATGTAGGAATTAAGACCTGCTTCTTCAGGAAAAAAAACTGTGCCGTGGGAGAGGAGGACAGGCCTTGCAATTGATGGGATGATAGTTGGCTTCTAACCTCTATCTGGTAATCATTGCCTCATTCACTCCTATTATTCTGGGCAGCCCTGTGCAGCTTGGGGTGAGCTCTCAACATTGTGTCTGCTGTAATGTTGCTTTGTGATGGTCTCCATTATGTTTTAGAATTTGGTTGAGCTAGGCGTATATAGTGATGCACTAGATGTGATTTCTCTCTGGGAATATTTTCCTGGTGGTTTTGAACTAGGATCCAAACATGCCTTATGCCTTAGCTCATCCTAAACAGAAACGGTGAAACAGATTTGGAGACAGATTTACTACAAGGTTACTCCTTAGAGAACATTAAACCTTTGTGTAACATTTCTCTTACATTACATTAAGATTACATTAAGATCCACCCAACTAGTACATAGTATAGTGTTATTTTCCTTTGAGGTTCCCAAAAAAAACTTCCTTTTTTGATTTCCTCTTTCTTTAGTCCTTCTCTTCAGTTTCCCTGAATATCCACTCAGGGATTATACCTTGAGCATGTCAGAGATTGAAATCTGTGGGACTACATGTCCCATGTTTCACTGTGCACTGCCCATAATGTGCATGCTTTGCCTGAACACAGCACAGTAAGGTATGCTGCTACAGTTCTTCTTACTGTTTCATGGAGTGTGTAATGATGCTTCACTTCTTAAATTCTTGCAGGCAGAGGGTAAAGGCACTTTATGTGTAAGCCCCACTCAGGACAGAGTTTGGGATTCTGATTGGTCAGGGCTGGCACGTGACTGCTTTGACCAATTGGAATCACTCTCATTCGTCCCAACATCCTTAAGAAAAGAAGGGGAAGAAAATGGCACATTTCAAATCCCTGGACCAGCGCACTGGCTGCACGGGCAATGAAAGCTAATCCACCAAAGTATGTAGCGGGAACCAGGGGGGTGGGGAGGTTGCAGTGTGTTAGTTAGTTATCCTTTTTTTGTGCAAAGGTGAACTTACACTTTACATTTTTTAAAAAATCTATGGTTTGTTGGAAAACTTTTGTCGGTCGGCAGCTCAAGCCCCTGATCAGTGTATTCAGGGGATAAAGGCCCTTTAAGTGTAAGCCCTGCCCAGGAGACGTGTTGGGGGGTTGAGTCAACGTTTGGCATATATATTGCCCCTGCAGGAAGGGAGAAGGGTCTGAAAGGGGAGATAGTGACCTGGCAATAGCAACATGTGAGGCTACAAGGGTTTAGAGAAATACCCTGATAGGCCCCAGGCTGCTCCTGAGAGAAGTGGGTCTGAGCTATGGACAATTATTTTTTGGGACTGAATCTGCGAAGGTTGTGCTGTACCCACCGTGTTCATACTAGAGTTGCCAGAGTTTGTGGGGAGAGGTAGAAGGAAAAAGAATTGGAATGGTTTTGTACACAGGAACTGCTTTGTACCACTTTAACCACTCTTATATATTATTTTAGTTAAGCATCTAAAATGGCTGACCGTATGGACAATCGTTGATTAACAAAAATGCCAAGTATTCTTTGGAGTAGGCCTCAGACCAGGATTATGTGAGTAGCCAAGATGAAGGAATTCCTCCATAATTCAGGTGTTTGGTACCCCATCTCGATCATGTTTCAGGAAGGGAATGGGGGTGCCCTGGCCTGGCATGACAGTTATTGGTGGCCAGCCAGGAACTGCTTACACTTGGCGTAGTTGACAGGGTAGGATATGTTGCCACCAAAGGAGAATATATCAGCTTTGCTAGTTGGGGCTTGATTGAAAGGCGGAATCAAAGGGGCAGTGGAAAGAACGCAGCAATTTGTCAGGTCATGTGGTTAAAGTGGAAAGCAGGTTTCTGCTACCTTGGAAAAGAGCTACTTAGGATGAGGTTTGGCCCTGTATGGTGGGGGAACTACAGTGGACAGTGGGCTGAGGTTCCTGCACAACAGAGGACTGCCTTTGTGCCATCATGATGTTAGGGAATCGCAGGTACCACTGTAGCCACAGTGTGGGAAGTGTCATATGTATCTGTTTGAAACCCTTCCAGATCCTGAGAAACCAAAATATCTAGCCATACCTTGGGAGGAGGACAGTGTAGCAAACTAACTCATCAGAGTTGGAGCTGAGTTCTCCTTTTACATTTTTTCTCTTTTTATTCAAGATATTTCTCATTCCTCAGCCTCATTTCCTACCCCCCCCCCTGCAGTCCTGAGAGGCAAACGTTATCTTCTGACAGATGGTGTGGGTCAACCAGGTTAAGACATCCCTGGTTGGGTGCCAGTTGTCTGGGGAAACATGTAACCTTTCTCACCTACGTCTGATAAGGCAGCATTTCTAAGAGAATTGGGAAGCACTGACCCCAAAACTGTGTAAGCCCCCACATCATAAAACAGATAATAGCTTCTCTCCAGGACTTAAAAGAGAATTGAACATTCCTCAGGTCAACTAGTCATTTCACGGCCACGCCGCCTACGTTCCAGAAATCGTTCATCCATCGGCTTCGAGGGAGGACGTGCATGAAGGCTGGCCTCACTGTTCCCCCTCCAGCAACCACGCTGTTCCAGCCGAGAGCTGACCTCCCCACATCGCAGAGAGATGACGGCTCTTCACCCAGGTTACCACCCCACCGTTAACTATTGTTAACCACGGTTTTTATGCTTATGATTACTTCACACATGTGTAGTTTTTTTCTACATTTAGACTTGAATTAATAGACTTTTTGCACTTGCTTCTCTCCTTTTTCTCATTTCCACCCCCCCCTGCAGTCCTGAGAGGCAAACGTTATCTTCTGACAGATGGTGTGGGTCAACCAGGTTAAGACATCCCTGGTTGGGTGCCAGTTGTCTGGGGAAACATGTAACCTTTCTCACCTACGTCTGATAAGGCAGCATTTCTAAGAGAATTGGGAAGCACTGACCCCAAAACTGTGTAAGCCCCCACATCATAAAACAGATAATAGCTTCTCTCCAGACTTAAAAGAGAATTGAACATTCCTCAGGTCAACTGTGTGTTTCATGTCATGGATTATGAAGCTGTTTTTTTAACTGAGTTTCCCACTGACCACTCCCAAAACTTGTAGTAAGAGCCCCCCCCTCCCCTTTGAGAGGGACTTTTAAGAAGAGAAAAGCTAGTTTAAGATACACACACACATCTCCCAGTGAACATCGTAACAAAAGGAGAGATCAAAGAATCACCCTGCTCTGCAACTTGAATCTGCAAAACCAAGGCAAGGCACGTAACTTAACCCCGTAATCTCTTTCCTATTATCTTGCTGCTGTGTCTTTATATATATATATATATATATATTTGTGACATCTCTTTGTAAATATTTTATTGCACCTGTTTGACTCTTTTAGTAATAAATCTTTCTTTCTGAAAGTATTAAACTGTTTTTAAGTGCTTACCTGCAATTCACGAATTCCTGCCTTTTGAAGAGAGGCTACTGTGTTTGTTTACTCCCTGCCCAATTGACCATATTGGACAGGTGACTTTTCAATCATTATAGTGTATTTCTGACAGAGTCCGTCTTCTCTGTACATTTCAAGACGGTGGTGGCAATGTGAAGGGCTAGTGGTGTAATTAACCTGACCCAGTAACAAGCGCATTCAGGCTGCAGGCGGCACCGATTGTAGCCCATTAGCTGGACAATCGCTGTGCAGGGTGCGGCTGGGTGGGGCCTTGTTACGCGCGTCACACCGCGGTTTTAGATAGGCCGGTCCTTCGGTCACGAGTTTGGTGAGAAGGTCTGGTGTCTGATGCCGTGGGCGTGATGTATTACTGTTAGTCACGGTCGTGCGATTGTCGCATGTTGGTGGCGGCGACCGTGGATCCGTGACAGACGGAGCCTAGGAAGAAATTTTGGTTGGCAAGGGGTCAGGGGTTGGATCAATAGTAACAGACCCCCTGGGCTCTCCTTGTTCCTAGTCATTCTGGGCTGGTGGAACAGTGGACAGCTTCCCTAATACTTTCCCAAGTGTAGTTGTGATCAGTGTGATCAAGCGTGTCCTCAGCCTCAAATACCCCACAGTTGGGAAAGTTGCAGGAATCTATAGAGGTGGTGCTGGAGAAAGATGTAGAGGAGCTGCAGGTGAAGTTAGGGTTGATTTGAGAAGGGGAGTGCTTCCCTCTGAAGGGGCGGATGACTGTTGTCAGTGGTGGTGGAGCTGATAACGGAAAAAATTTTTAAAATAGTATTGGAACAGTTTTGTATGCCAGAACAGCTTTGTACCACTCTTTTTTTTTAGTAAAGCATCCAAAAAAGCCGACTGTGTTGAAAATCGTTCATTAGCAAAAATACCAAGTGTTCTTGGGAGCAGACCTCAGGCCGGGAGTACTTGAATAGCCAAGATGGCAGAATTCCTCCATAATTCAAGAAGATGGTGGGAGGTGCACTGGGCTAGCATGGCCGTTGCTGTTGGCCAACCTAAAGGAGCACTGCCACAGAAACCACATTGT
>CATNWA010005213.1:0-13082 GCA_951230385.1 Staurois parvus
AAGCCTCATTTCTCGGAAAGGTGTGAGTCCACCATTGGAAGGGAGGGACTGCAGCACCTGCAACTTGGACAGGAGGACGTTCAGCTTTCTGCATCCGTCGGCTGTGCGTCTTCGCAAACTGGTTGTCTCTTGGAAATAGGATTTCCATAGAATAGACTGCTGACGGGAATCCGATGAAGAGGGCAAGTAGCAGGGGAGAAGGAGCACCTTCTGAACGATGCGGAAGAGCCAATGAGCGACACTCCCCTCAGCTGAGGTGTGGAGCTTGGACTGGCTGTTAGACGGGTGATTGACGTCGGGTGACGGAGCAAGTAACGGCATGCGGGTGATGAGCGGGGGGGACGGCTGGGGACAGGGAGAACTGCCCGTTATCTTTATCACGGTATTCCCAGGGCCACCGAATGGCGACGCTGCGCATATGCAGAACGCAGACGCTGTGAGTCCCAACCATGGGCCCCCTGGGCCACGCTTTGAACTTTCTCGGCCACATATTCTACATACGGCTATGTTTACTTCCTCGGGGCGGCCCTTGAACAGCATAATTGCCCACACCGCCGAGTAGGAAACTTTGCCCCCGCTAATGCTCACTGGCTGACTGCTACTTCCTCCGTGCACACCGGCACCACTACTGGCCGTGGTGGTAGGCTGCAGTGGAGCTGGTGCTCTACTCCATGGCCGTTTGCCTCCTCCACTGACCCAACTGCTGCGACCCTGCTGCCTCCTGGGCAACCCATCGACTGTTTTGCTCGCTGCCAAACTGGCACCCTCTTCTCCTGATGATGCGGAAGCAATAGCCTGAGACGACGAGGCCTGCCAAGTGCGATCAGGGGTGGGTGGGGGCCTGATGGGGGGGGGGGGGAAGCATCATCAATTAGGGGTCTCCTCCTCACTACTAGCCCCCTCGGTTGCGTGTGGGTCAGGAGACAGACCTGTCCTCTAGACCGCTACCGAGCCACTCTCCTCGCCAGTACTTCTTCGCCTGGCTGCTGAAGAGGCGGATGTCCCTCCCCCCGTTCCTGTGACAGCCCTCTGTTAGCTCTTCCTCACTGTACAGTGGGGCTGAGCCCACAGCATGCGATACTTCGCTTGGTGAGGGAAACACCAAAGGACAGGGGCAGGTCGAGGACACGTGATTTCAGTGGGCTTGCTCCCGGGCCATGCCAACTAACGGTTGTGTCTGATGTACCCACCCGACTGTTGGCTGTAGGTGTCAGAGGTGACCTGGGAAGAGGAAGACGACCGAGCCAAACCAATCGATGACGGCAGGGTTGTCGGTGGAGACACGACTGCTGGATGACACCGGGAGCACTGGCCTCTGGCTGTGACTAGTGCTGCCTCGACCCCTTCCTCTGCTGCCACGTCTGCTCGCTCCTGAAACATTGCCTCCTCTGCCACTCCTCTGCGTGTTGTCTGACATACTCTTTAATTCAACGATTCTGTGCCCCTGAGTAACGATTCTGTGTCCCTGAGTAACAATTCTGTGTCCCTGAGTAACAAATTCTGTGACCCCGAGTAACGATTCTGTGTCCCTGAGTAACAATTCTGTGTCCCTGAGTAACAATTCTGTGTCCCCGCCCGAGTAACAATTCTGTGTCCCTCAGTAACGATTCTGTGTCCCTCATTAACAATTCTGTGTCCCTGAGTAACAATTCTGTGTCCCTGAGTAACGATTCTGTGTCCCTCAGTAACGATTCTGTGTCCCTCAGTAACAATTCTGTGTCCCTGAGTAACAATTCTGTGTTCCTGAGTAACAATTCTGTGTCCCTGAGTAACGATTCTGTGTCCCTCAGTAACAATTCTGTGTCCCTGAGTAACAATTCTGTGCCCCTCAGTAACAATTCTGTGTCCTGAGTAACAATTCTGTGTCTGTCCCTGAGTAACAATTCTGTGTCCCTCAGTAACAATTCTGTGTCCCTGAGTAACAATCCTGTGTCCCTGAGTAACGATTCTGTGTCCCTCAGTAACAATTCTGTGTCCCTGAGTAACAATTCTGTGTCCCTGAGTAACGATTCTGTGTCCCCTCAGTAAACAATTCTGTGTCCCTGAGTAACAATTCTGTGTCCCTGAGTAACAATTCTGTGTCTGTCCCTGAGTAACAATTCTGTGTCCCTCAGTAACAATTCTGTGTCCCTGAGTAACAATTCTGTGTCCCTGAGTAACAATTCTGTGTCCCTCAGTAACATTTTTTTTTCTGTGTCCCTGAGTAACAATTTCTGTGTCCCTCAGTAAACAATTCTGTGTCCCTCAGTAACGATTCTGTGTCCCTCAGTAACAATTCTGTGTCCCTGAGTAACAATTCTGTGTCTGTCCCTGAGTAACAATTCTGTGTCCCTCAGTAACAATTCTGTGTCCCCTGAGTAACAATTCTGTGTCTGTCCCTGAGTAACAATTCTGTGTCCCTGAGTACAATTCTGTATCTGTCCCTGAATAACAATTCTGTGTCCCTGAGTAACAATTCTGTGTCCCTCAGTAACAATTCTGTGTCCCTGAGTAACAGTTCTGTGTCCCTGAGTAACAATTCTGTGTCTGTCCCTGAGTAACAATTCTGTGTCCCTGAGTAATAATTCTGTGTCTGTCCCTGAGTAACAATTCTGTGTCCCTGAGTAACGATTCTGTGTCCCTAAGTAACGATTCTGTGGCCCTAAAGTCTCTGTGGCCCTAACTCTGTCCCTAATACAGAGAGGTCTCTCTCTCTTGAATGACCAGAGGCTAATGGAGAATTCTAAGATGGCCGTGATTTATAGCTCCACCATTACACAGTGCTGGCTGGCTGGCTGCTGATTGGCTAATGCGATCACATGTCATGAATGAATGCATTATGGGTCAGCGCGCCTTGTCTGCACGCCTTCCCAGAGATCCCCGCTCCGTCGCCACACGTCGCCGCCATTTTTGGAAAAATTCGATTCGTGCATCCGAAGTCTGCTAATTTTCGGATTCAGCGCGAATCGAATTTTTCCTAATATTCTAAACGAATTCCACTTCGTCATGTTCAATTCGCTCATCTCTAATCACCATGTATAATACATAAGGGGGGATATGATCTCCATGTATAATACATAAGGGGGGATATGATCTCCATGTATAATACATAAGGGGGGGATATGATCTCCATGTATAATACATAAGGGGGATATGATCACCATGTATAATACATAAGGGGGGATATGATCTCCATGTATAATACATATGGGGGGATATGATCTCCATGTATAATACATAAGGGGGATATGATCACCATGTATAATACATAAGGGGGGATATGATCTCCATGTATAATACATAAGGGGGGATATGATCTCCATGTATAATACATAAGGGGGGATATGATCTCCATGTATAATACATAAGGGGGATATGATCACCATGTATAATACATAAGGGGGGATATGATCTCCATGTATAATACATAAGGGGGATATGAGCACCATGTATAATACATAAGGGGGGATATGATCTCCATGTATAATACATAAGGGGGGATATGATCTCCATGTATAATACATAAGGGGGATATGATCTCCATGTATAATACATAAGGGGGATATGATCTCCATGTATAAATACATCAGTGGTTCATATAGTGAACTCAGTGTAGTTATTCCCCCCTGAGGTCATCACAGAGGACAAGGGGGGACTCTTTAGGTCTGGAGGAAAAGAAATGTTGTGTCCAAAATTATTCAACCCCCACTGAAATTGAGTGTTTTGGCCAGTTTGACATTGCTTTTGATCATTCAGTCATCTTGCTTACATTTACATTAAAGAGGCACTTGTAGGTCAGACAAATATAACATAACAGTTATAATGAAATAACCACAAATGTCTTTTCTGTGCTCACAGCATTATCAGTTTTATTCAACCCCCAAGTGACATTCAATCTTAGTACTTAGTACAGCATCCTTTTACAGTTATAACAGCTTTTAAACGTGAAGCATAGCTTGACACAAGTGTCTTGCAGCGATCTACGGGTATCTTCGCCCATTCTTCATGGGCAAAGGCCTCCAGTTCAGTCACATTCTTAGGCTTGCGCACTGCAACTGCTTTCTTTAAGTCCCACCAGAGGTTCTCAATCGGATTTAAGTCTGGTGACTGCGATGGCCACTCCAAAATGTTCCAGCCTTTCCTCTGCAACCATGCTCTAGTGGACTTGGAGGTATGCTTGGGATCATTGTCCTGTTGAAAGGTCCAACGTCTCCCAAGCCTCAGGTGTGTGACGGACTGCATCACGTTTCCATCCAATATCTCCTGGTACTGAAGAGAATTCATGGTACCTTGCACACGCTGAAGCTTCCCTGTACCTGCAGAAGCAAAACAGCCCCAAAGCATGATTGACCCTCCACCATGCTTCACAGTAGGCAAGGTGTTCTTTTCATCATAGGCCTTGTTCTTCCTCCTCCAAACATAGCGTTGATCCATGGGCCCAAACAGTTCTAATTTTGTTTCATCAGTCCACAGAACACTATCCCCCACAACTTTTGTGGTTTGTCCACATGGCTTTTGGCATACTGCAGTCGACTCTTCTTATTCTTTGGAGACAGCAAGGGGGTACGCCTGGGAGTTCTGGCACGGAGGCCTTCATTACGCAGTGTGCGTCTTATTGTCTGGGCTGAAACTTCTGTACCCACATCTGACAAATCTTTTCTCAGTTCCTCAGCAGTCACACGGGGACTTCTCTCCACTCTACGCTTCAGGTAGCGCACAGCAGTCGAAGTCAGCATCTTCTTTCTGCCACGACCAGGTAGCGTTTCAACAGTGCCCTTTGCCTTGAATTTGCGAATGATGCTTCCTAAGGTGTCTCTTGGTATGTTTAACATCTTTGCAATCTTCTTATAGCCATTGCCCTTCCTGTGAAGAGAAATCACCTCTTCTCTTGTCTTCCTGGACCATTCTCTTGCCTTCACCATGTTTGTAACCACACCAGTAAATGTCTAGAAGGAGCTGAGTATCACAGTCATTTTAAAGCTGCCTAATTGGTGCTTATTATGCTTGATTGCTGCTCGGTGACATCCACAGGTGTTTTCAATACCTGATGGAAAGCACCTGTATGAACCTCTGTTCTTCAGAGTGGTAGTCTTTAAGGGGTTGAATAATTGTGGCAATGAAGAAACCACATAAGAACCATTTACTACTGTATTACATAAACAATTGATGTCATTTTAGTTGCATTTGGGTAGTTACAACGTCCTTGTAGGATTTGATTCTGAATACAATTCCAAATGTACACTATAGTCCCTAAACCCCTTTACAGCATTGGGGGTTGAATAATTTTGGACACAACTGTATCAAGGTTTTGCCCCCTTCATGGCCAGGCCATTTTTTGCTATTCGGCACTGTGCTATTTTAACTGGTTATTGTGTGGTCATGCAATACAGTACCCATATGAAATTTATATCATTTTTGTTAAAACAAATAGAGATTTTGTTTGGTGGTATTTGATCACCACTGGTTTTTTTATTTGTAATTATTTTTGCACTATACAGTGAGGAACAGAAGTATTTGAACCCCCTGCGATTTTGCAAGTTCTCCCACTTAGAAATCATGGAGGGGTCTGACATTCACATTGTAGGCGCATTCCCACTCTGAGAGACAGAATTAAAAAAAAAAAAAAAGGAAATCCCATTGTATGATTTGTAAAGAATGTATTTGTCTCGCACGGCTGAACAGAAGTATTTGAACCCCTGAGAAGATCCGTGTTAATATTTGGTCCAGAAGCCTTTGTCTGCAATTACAGAGGTCAGACGTTTCCTGTAGTTCCTGACCAGGTTTGCACTGCAACAGGGATTTTGGCCGACTCCTCCACACAGATCTCCTCTAGATCTGTCAGGTTTCGGGGCTGTCACTGAGCAACACGGAGTTTCAGCTCCCTCCAAAGATGTTCTATTGGATTTAGGTGTGGAGACTGGCTAGGCCACTCCAGAACCTTGATATGCTTCTTACGGAGCCACTCCTTGGTTCTCCTGGCTGTGTGCTTCAGGTCGTTGTCATGTTGGAAGACCCAGCCACCACCCATCTTCAATGCTCTGACTGAGGGAAGGAGTTTGTTGTTGCTGAAAATCTCACAATAAATGGCCCCATTCATCCTCTCCTTTAATACAGTGCAGTCATCCTGTCCCCTTCACAGAAAAGCACCCCCAAAGCATGATGTTACCACCCACATGCTTCACAGTAGGGATGGTGTTCTTGGGATGCAACTCATCCTTCTTTTTCCTCCAAACACGATGAGGGAAGTTTAGACCAAAAAACTTTGGTCTCATCTGACCACATGACTTTCTCCCATGCCTCCTCTGCATCATCCAGATGGTCATTGGCAAACTTCAGACGGCCTGGACATGTGATGACTTGAGCAGGGGAACCTTCCGTGCAATGCATGATTTGAAACCATGATGGCGTAGTGTTCTACCGACAGTGACCTTTGAAACTGTGGTCCCAGCTCTCTTCATGTCATTGACCAGATCCTCCCTTGTAGTTCTGGGCTGATTCCTCACCTTTCTTATGATCAGTGATACCCCACGAGGTGGGATCTTGCATGGAGCCCCAGTCCGAGGGAGACTGACAGTCGTCTTTAGCCTCTTCCATTTTCTAAACAATTGTTCCAACAGTTGATCTATTTTCACCAAGCTGCTTGGCAATTGCTCCGTAGCCCTTTCCAGCCTTGTGGAGGTCCACAATTTTGTCTCTGGTGTCTTTTGACAGCTCTTTGGTCTTGCCCATGGTAGTAGTTGGCATCTGACTGACTGTGGGGTGGACAGGTGTCTTTTAACAGCTCAGGCAGGTGCTACTAAGTTATATTAATGAGTGGAGTAGAGGAGGACTTTTTAAAGGCACAGTAACAGGCCTTTGAGAGACAGAATTATTGCTGTTTCTTAGGTGTTCAAATACTTATGTTCAGCAGTGCAAGACAAATAAATTTTTTAAAAATTATACAATGTGATTTCCTGAATTTTTTTTTTTATTCTGTCTCTCAGACTGGGTGGGTCAGAGAGGGTGTTGAAATACTTCTATTCCTCACTGTAAATGAAAAAAAAAGTTGACAAAATACAATTTTTTTTTTACTTTGTTATTAAAAAAATCCAATAAATTAAAACGTCATCATAAATTTAGGCCATTATGTATTCTTTGGTAAAAAAAAAAAGTCCAAATACATTCATATTAATTGGTTTGTGTGGAAGTTATAACATATACAAACTATGGTATACTGTATATACTGGAATTTTCGGAGCTTTTACTTTCTGACTGCCTATCACATTTCCTGAGGTGCTAAAATGTCAGGACAGTGCAGAAAAACCCAAATGACACCCAAAGGAATTTGCTGAGAGGCAAGTTGAGCCCATGGAAGTTTTCAAAATATTTTTTTTTTTTTTTTTTTTTACACATAAATTGTCATTAAATAAGATATTTCTCTAACATGCCATAGATATATGTGGAATTACACCCCACATGTTCTGCTACGTCTCCCAAATATAGGGATACCACATGTGTGAGGCTTTTCTGGAGACTAGACTTGACCAGAGCGTAATTTCCTCATTTTACTTCCTCATTACCTATTATAGTTTTGGAGGCCCTGAAAAGCCAGGAGCAGGGGCAGACTGAGCATTTGGAAACTCGGGCACTGTCCGAGGGCCCGGGGTCAGTAGTGGGCCCCATGAGATGCCCCTGGTACCTTTTTCATAGGCTTTTTTGAGTTTGGGCAAGGACACAGGGGCTCCATGATCCCATGGGGTCAGTAGGGGGCCCCATGAGATGCCCCTGGTACCTTTTTCTTAGGCTTTTTTGAGTTTGGGCAAGGACACAGGGGCCCCATGATTCCCTATGGAAGATTTTATTTTTTGCTACAAATTTGGAAAATGGCTACTTTTTTGTTTACACAAAGTTACCACTGTAAAGTGGTTGTAAAGGCAGAAAGCTTTTTACTTCCGTGCATTCTATGCATGAAGGTAAAAAAACTTCTGCATGCAGCAGCTCCCACAGCCCCATCAATACTTACCTGAGCCTCATTGCGATCCAGCGATGACAGCCTCGGTTGTCCCCGGGTCTCTGCCTCCTCATTGGCTGAGACAGCAATTGGCTTCTGGTTATTAATATGGAGGGACCTAGTGGGCTGGGGGGATAATGTCACTTAAACAT
The DNA here is from genome assembly GCA_951230385.1 of Staurois parvus. NCBI lineage: Eukaryota > Metazoa > Chordata > Amphibia > Anura > Ranidae > Staurois > Staurois parvus. The sequence goes on from CATNWA010005213.1 coordinate 8,122, forward strand.
TTCCTCAAGTTACAATGTTCTGGGTACCTTGAATAAGACCAGTTTCTGTAATTTTGATATGCTCCCCCTTCTGGATTAATAAAGCTACACAAAATCACACCTAGACACTACTAAGTCATCTATTGTACACACCATATCATATGTATAATATATTGAAGTGATCACTTACCTGTGTATACCGATACAGACTAAGTAACTGGGCCATCACATGACTTGTATGGAAATTACTGTCACCAAATAAAACCGGCCACTTCTCCACGTTCCTTACAGTAATAGTTGGGAGCTTCCTTCTCTCCAGACAATATCTTTATGGCATAACCCAAAGTTTTCTTTGGATCAGAACAAGTACTAAATATACGATATCCCAGGGTGACATTGGGCAGGAGATTGGGGTCCTTGTTAATCTCATTTACAGCTTTGATCATCGCCAAGATGCTTCTGTACTCTTCAACGTCAACACTGCAGGATATTGGGAGGTTTTAAATGACACAACATGATTACTTCTGAGATTCCAGTTCGGATACAGCACACAGTTCCATCAGAAGTAACACAAACTTTTACAGAGTTTTACAGAGGATGATAATGATTTCACTTTGAAAGGAGACAACACATGTAATACAACCAGTAAAATGAGATTAGTATTCCTTTAACCACTTGCCCTCTAGAGGATTTACCCCCCTTAATGACCACGCCTCTTTTTGCTACTCGGCGCTGCACTAATTCAACTGATAATTGCGCGGTCACGCAATGCTGTACCCAAAAAAAATGTTTTACACAAATAGAGCTTTCTTTTGGTGGTATTTGATCACCTTTTTATTTTTAGTGCTATAAACAAAAAAAGACCGAAAAGTTTGAAAAAAAATGATATTTTTTTTTACTTTCGGCTATAAAAAATATATAGTAAACTCAAAGTTAGTTATAAATTTAGGCCAAAATGTATTCTGCTCTACGATTTTGGTACAAAAATCCCAATAAGTGTATATTGATTGTTTTGTGTGAAAGTTATAGCGTCTACAAACTATGGTATAGATATTGCAATTTATGCCATTTTTTTTCTTTACAGCACTGCACTAGTTTAACTGACAATTGCGCGGTCAGAGGAGGTCTAGTGTTAGAATTACTGCCCTTGACCTGACGTTCGTGACGATACCTCACATGCATGGTGCAACTGCTGTTTCCATACTGGCACAGGGTCAATGCTCACGAATGCAGATGTTAAGTTATTTTGATTTTTTGTATTATTTTTACACTGTCATCTTCATTTTTTTTTTAGCACTTTTAATGCTATCACAGGGAATGCAAACATCCCCTATAACTTCAATGGGCATTGTCATATATTCTTTTTTGAGAAATCTGGGTTCTATCAGGCTCTAGATACAGTGGGGCAAAAAAGTATTTAGTCAGCCACCAATTGTACAAGTTCTCCCACTTACAAAGATGAGAGAGGCCTGTAATTGGCATCATAGGGAGACCTCAACTATGAGAGACAAAATGAGAAAACAAATCCAGACAATCACATTGGCTGATCTGGAAAGAATTTTTATTTGCAAATTATGGTGGAAAAATAAGTATTTGGTCAATATCAAAAGTTCATCTCTCAATACTTTGTTATAATCCTTTGTTGGCAATGACAGAGGTCAAACGTTTCCTGTAAGTCTTCACAAGGTTGGCACACACTGTTGCTGGTATGTTGGCCATCCTCCATGCAGATCTCCTCTAGAGCAGTGATGTTTTGGGGCTGTCGCTGGGCAACACGGACTTTCAACTTCCTCCAAAGGTTTTCTATGGGGTTGAGATCTGGAGACTGGCTAGGCCACTCCAGGACCTTGAAATGATTCTTACGAAGCCACTCCTTCGTTGACCAGGTGGTATGTTTGGGAATCATTGTCATGTTGGAAGACCCAGCCATGTTTCATCTTCAATGCCCTTGCTGATGGAAGGAGGTTTGCACTCAAAATTTCATGATACATGGCCCTATTCATTCTGTCCTTTACATGGATTCAGTCATCCTGGTCCCTTTGCAAAGAAACAGCCCCAAAGCATGATGTTGCCCACCCCCATGCTTCACAGTAGGTATGGTGTTCTTTGGATGCAACTCAGCATTCTCTCTCTCCTCCAAACACGACGAGTTGTGTTTCTACCAAACAGTTCTATTTTGGTTTCATCTGACCATATGACATTCTCCCAATCCTCTTCTGGATCATCCAAATGCTCTCTAGCAAACTTCAGATGGGCCCGGACATGTACTGGCTTAAGCAGGGGGACACGTCTGGCACTGCAGGATCTGAGTCCCTGGCGGCGTAGTGTGTTACTGATGGTAGCCTTTGTTACGTTGGTCCCAGATCTCTGCAGGTCATTCACTAGGTCCCCCGTGTGGTCCTGGGATTTTTGCTCATCGTTCTTGTGATCATTTTGACCCCCACGGGGTGAGATCTTGCGTGGAGCCCCAGATCGAGGGAGATTATCAGTGGTCTTGTATGTCTTCCATTTTTTAGTTATTGCTCCCACAGTTGATTTGTTCACACCAAGCTGCTTGCCTATTGCAGATTCAGTCTTCCTAGCTTGGTGCAGGTCTACAATTTTGTTTCTGGTGTCCTTCGACAGCTCTTTGGTCTTCACATAGTGGAGTTTGCAGTGTGACTGTTTGAGGTTGTGGACAGGTGTTTTTTATACTGATAACAAATTCAAACAGGTGCCATTGATACAGGTAATGAGTGCAGGACAGAGGAGCCTCTTAAAGAAGAAGGTACAGGTCTGTGAGAGCCAGAAATCTTGCTTGTTTGTAGGTGACCAAATACTTTATTTTCCACCATAATCTGCAAATAAATTCTTTTCCAAATCAGCCAATGTGATTGTCTGGATTTGTTTTCTCATTTTGTCTCTCATAGTTGAGGTCTACCGATGATGCCAATTACAAGCCTCTCTCATCTTTTTAAGTGGGAGAACTTGCACAATTGGTGGTGACTAAATACTTTTTTTGCCCACTGTATCTCCTCTGCCCTTACATTATCTAATCAAACTCCAAGATCAGTGTGATCAGATGCTCTCCCAATTTAAAAATGGCGCTGTTTATATCCTGTGAAACTGAAGTGATGAAATGCTCATAGCTTCCGATTTCTTAGGCTATAGCGATGATTGGCACCCATTCTGGTCTCCATCAGCTCTATGGTCAGCTAGCAGAAAACCCGGCTGCATTCTCAGGTTGCCCCGATGGCACGGGACTGCCCGAGAAGGGTCGTGGAAGGCAGTGGGGGAGGGAGGGGCATCATCTTCTGCTGCTTGTAAAAGCAGTCCTGCAGCTAATTAGCCCCTATGATTGCTTTTACATGAAAAAACCGATCGCCGGCTGAAAAAGAGGATACCAGGATGATGCCTGCAGCTGTAGGCATCATCCTCATATAACCATTAAAAATCCAGTGATGTACCAGTACCTCGGTTTACGAATGTAATTAGTTCTGCAGGACATTTCTTTTATAGCGAAAAAATTTGTAAACCGAAACATTGTTTTCCATAGGAATGCATTGAAAACCAATTAATCCGCTTCGAAGGTCAGAAAAACAGTAAACGCTACTAAAATACCACATGAGTTATGTTATTAACTCATGCAGTATTTTAGAAGTGACAACCATGTGTTAATGTTTCAGCTGTCAGTGGAGTTCCCCAACTGACAGCAGAGTGTAAAAGAATTGCTGGTAATTAAAAAAATAAATAATGGGGGCGTGGCCGAGCCGCGAGTGAAGATGGCCGCGTATCACGGAGCTCCCGCCGGCCGGTTCCTACCTTGCTGCCCGCTCTGCACTGACGGGTGAGACATCTCCCCTCTGCTATGGGGAAGACCGACAGGGCACCCTCTGGGGCCAGATCGCGGTCCCCGCGCGGGGTCAGAACGCTCAGGGGAGGCATATAAAGGAGCTCTTCCGCTCCCAGCTGAAAGACGGGCCGCAGCCCTCTACCCTCTGCAGCGTCCTCCCCCTCTCTCCCCCTCCTCTGCAGTCTCTGACACAGGCTCTGCAAGCACAGCCGAATATGCTGTGCTGGACACAGTGCCACAGCTGGATTCCTCACATGCTACACATTCCCTATCATTAAGGGACCTCAAGCTGTGGCAGCTGACATAAAGACCACTTTAACCACCACATTAACCTCTGCCCCTCTCTGAATTAAGGGGATGACATACCGCTCTATGGGCACAAGGGTGGAGCGGGTGGAGCTGGATACCAGGCAGAATCAGGCGGCAATTTCTGATGATCTACAACAACAATCAGCGCTGCACGTGTCGACCATTCGAGATTTTTATAGACACATTGAGGACTTAGACAATCGTGGACGCAGACGCAACATTAGGGTCCGGGCCTTCTTGAATCAGTGGAACCTTGTGATGTCCCTAAAGCGGTAATAGCTATCTTTAATGACCTCCTAGGTCGCCCACCTTCAACCATGATTGCCATTGAACGTGTACACCGGGCGACCCGTCCTAGGGGGGGGGAAAACACAGACCCTCCCAGGGACGTAATTTGCTGTCTTGAAAGTTACCCGCTTAAAGAGGATATCCTCAAATGCGCCAGGGGAGAAGACATCTTGCTTATGAGGGGGCGGGAGATACAGCTATATCAGGACCTCTCCAATCTGACCCTGCAACAAAGGCGGGCGCTGCGCCCCCTATTGGATACTCTCCGCACGCGCAACATCCCTATAGATGGCGGTTTCCGTTTCTGCCTTTCTGCTCAAGTGAATGGCCGTAATTTCAACCTACGTGTTCCTGAAGAACTGCCATCTTTTTGCTCTGCTTTGGATATTCCTCCGATTGCCTTACCCGATTGGAACGGGTCTATGAGGTTGCCACGTGCCCCAGATCTGAGAGCTGAAGATGGTGCAACGGGCGGGCCTAACCCTGCTCAGCGACGGCGCCGGATGGTCCCTTCGACACCTCCACGATTCCCCTGCAGGGGGCTCTATGGACA
>CATNWA010005214.1:0-12677 GCA_951230385.1 Staurois parvus
TCCCAAACACGGAAAGGTCTCTTCACAGTGAGAGCTGTGAAAATGTGGAATAGACTCCATCAAGAGTTGGTTCGGGCCCAGCTCAGTGGATTGCTTCAAAAAAGGCCTGGATTCTTTCTTAGATACACAGAATATATATGGATACTAACATTTATAGGTAAAGTTGATCCAGGGAATATCCTATTGCCTCTTGGGGATCAGGAAGGATTTTTTTCCCTGCAGGAGCAAATTAGATCATGCTTTGCAGGCTTTTTTTTTGCCTTCTACTGGATCAAATGCGGGTATAGGATTTTTTTTTTTTTTTTTTTTAATGGTTGAACTGAATGGTCTTTTGTCTTTTTTCTCCCAGACTAACTATAAGTCTATATATATATATATACATGTTTATATATATATATATATATATATATATATATATCTATATCTATATATATATAAACATGTAAAGTACATTGTAATAAACATCTACATCTCCTCTAATTCTGCAACAAACTGAACATATACACAGTTGCCTCGGCTAGTGATCTTTGCAGCACAAGGTTAAAAAATTAAATAAATAAAATTACGCATTGCCAAGTTTTTTTCCCCTTTTTACTAAGGATAAAGTTACTTCAACGCAGTAAATCAATTTACTACAGAGATTATCATTTTCTGGCTTCATATACCCTTACCATAATGTTATACAAAATATATTCCCTTTACTGTCAATTTGTTAAAATAATAAAGGGGTCTGTGATTTTTTTTTATTTAACATATATCAAATAATTCCCAGAGTGCTGACTGTGTGACAAAATATTTAACACTAGTATAGACATACATTCTTGTTTGAGATTTCTATTTTTTTATGACAATGTTTGAATGGATCAACAGTTTCAACAAGAGCAAGTGGGTAATTTTCCCATAGGAATTGTATGTTTATATTACATACAAATTTTGGGCTTTTTGTGGGGAAAGGGGGTTTGTTCCCATTTTGTCATCGCAAAAATCATATTCCTTGAAAAAGGATAAAAAAGGTCAACACATCCTTTTTTTGGTTCCGGGTTCTTTTTTCTCTTTCAATTTTATGAAATTAAAATATTTTTTGATTACTTTTTTTAAATTTACAGCCACTTTGGCTGTCAAAATTTAAAAGTGTTTTAAGGGCATTTTTTATTTTTTTTTAATATTTTTTTTGGGAAAGGGGTGAAGCAGCCCAAATCCCAGTGTTCCTAGGGAAAATTTGGGAATTTAAAAAATAAAAAAAATTAAAAACCTTGGGTTTTTGTGACTTTTATATTGATAAATAAAGAAATTTCTAAAAAAATTCTTTCTTTGAAAATTCAGAAGAAAATTATAACAGGGCCCCCTTTTTAAAAGAAAAACCTCCCTTTTAAAAAGAAAAATGGTAAAAAAAAATAGTCATGATTTTCCCCTTTTCGGGGAAAATTTAATTTGTCATTGTAGGGGTTTTTTATTGAGTTCCCCTTTTTTAATGTTTGGCCCTTCTTAATAAAAAAAATTGAAAAAAAAAAAAAAATTTTTTTGAAGGTTATTGCCTAGATGACTGAAAACAAAATGCTACTTTTATTTCCTATTCAACATTTGTGAACATGTTATTGAAATGTGAGATAGGTTTTTATAAAGAAGTTTTTTAAAAACCCTTTTTTGGGCCAGGGGAAGGTGGAGGCCAGTTGTGTATGGGACATGCTCAGGCATTTATGTGACCTTACTTTTTTTTTTTTAAAAAATTAAAATTTTTTTTAAATTCCCCCAAAATTTTAATTTTGCAGATTGTTTCCTTGAGAAAAGGGAAAGAAAATAAAAATATCCCCATGATTTTATGCAGGTTTTGGAAAAGCTGTGACCTCTAAGCTGCTGGGGATTTGAAGGCCCTTTTAAAGGGACCTTCTAACGTAGAAGGAAGCTGGCAAAAAAAACGATCTAGTGACCTGAAACAGTATTCTAAAGGGGGGAAATTTTCCAGAGTACGTGGTACAAAAAAAGTTTAAATTTTGGTAAGGCTGTTGGACTTTTTGGGAGTGAAGCAGAAATTTTTTGGTGCCAATATGATTTGATTAAAGGTTTTTTTTCGAATAGGGGATGGGGATGGTGAGTTCTGGTGTTGTAGTTGATGTGATAAATAAGTAGGAGTTGATATTCCCTTGGAAAAAATGGGAAAAACAATTTAAAAAGCATTTCTGCCTTTTGGGGCCCTTCTTTTTTAATGCTTAAGAGCAATGAACTTTTCTTTGTATCTCTCTGCAACCCCAAAAGTACACACAGTAGTGGCTTGCCATGTATCACTTTGTGCAACCCCCAGGGGAGTCCCCTGAAATTTTTTTTGTGATTTCTCTTCTACACAACCCGAAGATGACCCTTTTTACTCCCACAGCACTTACCAAAACCCCCTTGAGAGGTTTTTTTAAAAAAAAAGTATTAGGCCAAACATAGCCCCAAAAAAGGGGAAAGATTAGCAAGTGTTAAAAAATTAAAAAAGCAATAAGTTTTTTGACTAAAAAGTAATTAACTTTGCTGGAATGAATTTACCCATCCAAAGTATATAAAGAACTTCCCCAGCTTGTTATCTCGTTTTTTCCCCCCTGGCTAGTAACGATTGAAAAAAAACTTTGGCCACGGGGTAAGCCCTTGAACCCCTAAAGAAAGCACAACATTTCCAGCAAACAAACAATTAATTGAATATTTTAGTTTTTACCGTTGCAGAGCACCCGTTCTGGGTCTCCAAACATGTGCTTTGATTCAGTAAAATCCAATTCAAGTCAATGGGAAGGGAAGTTGCTGAGATCTCTCTCTTTAAATCCTCTGAACAATTCCTCTTTTCCTCTCTTTTTCTTCCCTGCTGAGAAATTCCTCTTTTCCTCTCTTAAAAAGTGAGGGAAGCCTCTAACAGTTTGTCTCACCGGCAGCTAAATCACATTTCCCAGGGAAAGGGTTCCCAAATTTTTTTGCTTCTCTGAAATCCCCCCCGATTGTATTAGTTTGGAGGGATCCAGTTCACCCCCCCTTTGTTGCATCAGCCATTCTTCCCCCTGACCCAGCCAAGAGGCAGCCCCCAACGATGACACTCGAAAGAGGGCATTGCAAAGTTTCTCCATAAAGATGGCTGCAAAAGTCGCTTTTATTTATATTCAGGTTTAACCCTGTCCACACGCAAAAGATACTACAGCGCAACAACGAAGTTCACATCATAATCAGCTACATCAGGTTTAAAATTTATATGTGAAACATGTTAACATGTTGGAGGCAATAGCAGCCTTTCTTTTTAATGGGCTGCCTTAAGCAAAAACACATTACGTGCAACATAACATGGTCTAACCTACTGTTTAACCTACAACAAAAAGGGGACTTAGAAATTAAAAGGGTTAAAAGGTGGGCCAGTATTTTTCATCTGTTTCCTTTTAATAACAAAATTCTGGTTACCCTGCCAGAAGTCCTTTGTCAGGCACTTATATTATCAGGGGCAACTGTCTCTGAATTGATCTCTTGCATTGCACCCCTCACAGACCCCCGCGGAACTATAGGCTGCCCTTTTGACAGTCCTTATGCGGCATAGTTTACTGTCATCACTATTGGGAATTTGTCTAAAAATTGTGAAACAAACGTGGGGTAAATCTGTAACAGTAAGGGTTAAAAAACTGCAGAGGGGTTTCAGATAGATGCAACAAAAGAGAAAAAAAAAGGAAAAAAAGTATTTATTATAATAAGGGAATTAATAAAAAAACACGGGGGGCCTTGGGAAGCCATATTCATTGGGGTTTGGGTTTTCATCTATATTTAACCTTTCACCCTGTAGGGCAGGTTGTAAGGGGAATAAAATAAAAAAGTGCAGCGCTGAATAATAATGACAAAATGGACAAGAAAGGTAGTCCACTAAAAGTCTATGTCATATAGCACGTATCCAGTGTCAGATTGGATTCAGAAATAGGTGATACCTGGGGAAATGGCTGAAAAACGCACTCACCATGATGTAAGATCACATAAACCAGTGTGTATATAAAGCTAAGGATCTTCAATCCAGAGGGAAGAAAAGCTGATCCGGTTACAGAATGTGGATCCCTCCTCCGCCGCAGATGCAGCAACAGATCTTCCTTAACACAATAGATTAAATTCCAAAGACCAAGGTTCTGCAAAGCAAACTCCCAAGGGAGTTTTTAGGGAAGGACACCCAATATGAAGTAGGTAATAAAAGGCAGCTTTATACACAAAATGATATCCAATTCCAAGAGCAGGCAGGTTATCTACAATTGTTCACAAGACAACTAACCCTGTACTTGAATATGGCCGCCGCCTCCACGTGGCACCGGCGCGTACGTCTCGCGGTCCAGGATCCTCCTTACGCGTTACGTGCGCACGCACGAACTTCAAGGTAGGAACCATTGACGTGTGACGCGAAATGGCCATATATATAGGCATAATGACCGCATTGCGGCAGCACGTGTGTGCCAATCTCAAAACCCAAGGCCGCGATGCGCGTGGCTTCCGTCTCTCCATTATAATGGAGCTCGGAGACGCAGGGTGTAAAGGGCAAATGCCCTATGTTGACAGAATAAATAGTCGAAAAAGATCAAGTCAACAACTGTAAAATACCCCTAATTAACAACAGAGCCCGATAAGGATCTATGTACAAATATGCAAAGAGCGCATACGCCAATATATGTGAACTTATTCCCAATTAATATATCTGGTAAATGTCTATACATGCGTCATTAAGAACATAAATTATTAATCAACATCAGTGATGCACATCATATACATAAAAGTAAAGAAAAAGTTGCTAAAACAAAAATTAAAATAGACAATAAAATTAAGCTCAGAAACTATATCTCCACCAACCGAATAAAGAGATCATAATCAATTAAGAATCATGAAAAGTGCTAAGCGGAGGAAGCGCATGTTGAAACGGTCAAGCCATGCGTCCATAAACATCAAGCGTCCCCGAAAACCAAGTGAAAAACTGGGGTAAATTACATCATTCCATTGGCAATAAATCAGTAAGAATCTAGATCTTTATTGGAGCCCCGCTGGGTGTGGAATTCCCCCAATTCGAAAAGTATGCTTAGTCTCCACTGGGAAACTGCTCTCACTTTAGTGTGTACCTCTTCAGTGTGGGGTGACTGGTCGAGCCCCACAAACTTGAGGTGATGGTGGGATCTCCTTAGTGGTGAAACCGTCTATAATGTAGAGATAGAAGAGATGGCCTCTATAACCTTTCTGATATTGGCAATGTGTTCCCGAAGCGATCTCTTGAGCCTCCAGTGGTCCGGAACCAATATATTCTGAGCACGGGCATTCAAGTAGGTAGACTACATAGATTTGCTGTCACAACTAATAAACATTTTGTCTATTTCGTTGTCTATGTGTTTGACTGGAATTTAGAAAAGATTTTCTTCTTTCTAATTCCATTGCAACTTACAAGACGATGCACCTATTACAGGGGTAAGAAAAACCCTATCAATATTAAATAATGATGAGTGTTTAGGGCAGGGGGTTAATAATAGTAGGAGATATTTTTAACTCTGAGAGTGGCTGGTCCTCCGAAAAATTACTCAGTGTCCTCAGGAAAGTATGTCCTTCAGAACTGTCACTCTATTTTAAAGTTGTTCCAATTCTCCGATGATATGTATTAACCGCCTCGTATGTTGGGACAGAGAAGGTAGTGTTGATAACGGACAAAAAAAGTCCTTCCTTTCTTGTGAATTGGTACCCAGAGTTCCTCCTGTATAAACTGGGTAATATCTAAGATGGGTGTTATCAATCGATACCCCATTGATAGCCCGTCACTCCCAAAAAGACGTTTTTTTCAAAATGTCGGCCTTGTACCTGAACATCTGAGTATTTAGTACAATTCCTTTCTTAATGCTTTAGCAATGTGTCCTTTAGGGATTATTAGCAATGCAGCAGGGGTGGTGGCAACTTGTCGAAAGATTATACTATTACGATCGGACGACTGAAAAAAGTTTTGCGGTTATAATTTTATTATCTACCCTCAATCAGGAGGTCTAAAAAGCTAACTTCTCGTTCTTTCATGACTGAAGTTGTAAAGTCGTCTAATGTTTTTTGATTGTTGTAATTCATGGTTGTGAGATTTTAGTTTAGATGATTGTGTATCCCATTCACGACAACAAAGAATATCATCAATGTATCTTGCCTATAGAAGGCCGAATTCTGCAGTTCCCGGAATAATATCTCTTCCTCCAAAGGACAAAAAAATAATTGGCGAGACTGGGAGCGCGAATTTCGCCCGTAGCCAACATGTCCCTTTATTTGTCAAATAATATCTGCCATCAATCCACGATGTATGTTCTTAACCATTGCACAATTCAAGGTAGTTCTATGATGTAAATCTATATGGTGAAACTGAGAGGGCTCTGACTGTCTAGGTAGCATGCTGCAGCTCGCATTTCCATCTGCAAGTTATGTTAACTAATAGCAGTGATTCAACGCTCCTAACCAATAATTGAAGATGAGTGATTACTGCGTCTTTATGGACATTTAGACTGGTATACTATTCCTCCACCCTTATCCGCAGGGCGGATGACCAAGTCATTTTTTCTCTAGCAATGATTTAGTTGCACATTTGAGGCTTGCATCTGCATAAACTTTTTTAATCTGTAGTTTCTGTAAGTCTCTTAGGGTTTGATCTCTAAAGAGACCCACTGCAGAATTAGTTTGTGGTGGAGGGTTAAATGTGGATGCATTACTGAGGTTAGAGGAATTAATATTTCTAATCCTAGTCACGTCTTTAGCAATGGGATTAGTTTGGAAATGTCTCTTTATGGACAATTTCCTGGCGAACTTGTGCACGTCTATAAACGTCTCAAATTTGTTAAGGGATCTAGCCGGTGCGTACTTTAATCCTTTATCAAGGAGCTTCAGTTCATTATCTGAAAGGGTTATGGTACTAAGGTTAAAGATACCTTTCCCGATTAGACCTTCCTCCTTTTTTGCGGATCTATGTACTCTTCTTCCTCCTCTCTTTCCTCTTGGTCTGCACTCCTTTTTCTTATCCTGCCTGATCCTAAAAAACGTTGTTCCTGATTATTATAGTAGTGATAATCATTAGTATCGTGGACCCTAGGAGTTACTGGAGGGTAGTAGTTAGGAGCAGGGTTTCTTGGGGGATTATAAGGTTTTTTGTATGGTTTTTTAGAATTCTTTTTGTGATTTCTAGGGGAGGGGTAATATCCTCTATCGTTGGATTGTATCTCAGGTCCCTTACGGTAATATCCCCCATGTTGAGATGGTCTAGCGGGGCTATGTTGGTAAATCCTTTCTGGAGGATATGGTTGGTTATAATTTTTGCGGCGTCAGAGTAGTTATTAGGGTGCCACCTAGAGTCTCTGAAACCCACATTCATGTCAGGTAGGGTGGATAATGGTTCAAACCTATTAGAGGTTTTGATCTGATAATCATTCCTATTGTTATTAACATTCCTATTCTTATTTTTGTTAGAATTTTTCCCTTTTGGAAAAGATGGGTTTAGGAATGGGGGGTTTTGGGGACCTAGGTGCAGGTGCTGTGACTGGTATCTGCAATGGCTTCTTGGGGGTCCTCTTGCCATTTAAAAATCATGTTAGACTGGTAATCATTTAGATCACGTTGATACTTTTTTCTCTTTTTACTCTTTTGTTCATTTTTCAATATACTCCATGTGTTTCTTTAATTTGTTAGACCTCAGAGGTATATTCCCTCATTATTTTTATAGGGGTTTGAAACCTTTCCCTGAGACTGAGTTTAATTTCTTTTGTCTTAACATTGGACAGTTTCTTTTTCTCCATGGCAATGATGAACTTCAGCAGATCAAGATACACTCGCCTAGCAATCAATCATTACTCCATGGTGCTATTCTTGCCCGTCGCGCAGTATCATCAGATCAGAGTAAATTATTCCATCTAGGGATCTCGGATGACATATGCAGCACGACACGCACCAGGTATCTTCTAAGAAGGAGGACGGTCCATAGAGTTTTGACCTCGTGGGTAGGTAAGATTATTTAAGATGTCAAAAAAATACCCTTATAAGGTCATCGCTAGATTCTGATGAGCGCTCGCGCGCGACGCCGCGCTCTCTCTACTCTCACTCTCGCTCGCGTATGTCACAGCTCTTGAGGCTCTCTGACATCATGAAGATGTCAGTCCCTCGCACCGCTATAAAAAAAATGGGGAATATCCTCTAAGTCTAACAAAAAAGAAACACCGAGTAAATTGAAAATGACAAAAAGTAAAAGGAAAAAAAATACAAGTATCTAAATGATTACAGTTAACAGATTTTTAAATGGCAAGAGGACCCCAAGAAGCCATGCAGATACCATCACGCACCTGCCCCTAGGCCCCCAAAACCCCCATTCCTAAACCATTTTCCAAAAAGGAAAAATTTAAAAAAAATTTAAGAATAGGAATGTTAAAACAATGGGAATATTATAGATCAAAAACCTCTAATAGGGAACCAACCACCCTACCTACATGAATGGGGGTTTTCAGAGACTCTAGGGGGCACCCAAATAACTACCTGACGCCGCAAAATTAAACCCAAACCCAATCCCCCCAAAAAGGGAATTACCAACATGCCCCGCTAGACCATTAAACAGGGGATTTTCCCTAAAACCTAATACAACCCAAAACGATAAGGATATTACCCCCCCCCTAGAAATCACAAAAAGAATTTAAAAAACCATAAAAAAAAACCCTTAAATCCCCCAAAAAAACCCTGCCCTAACACTACCCCCATAACCCCTAGGGTCCCGTAAAAATGTTTTACACTACTAATAATCAGGAACAACTTTTTTTTAGGATCGGGGCGGAAAAGAAAAAGGATGCAGACCAAGAAAAGAGAGGGGGAAAGAAGAGTCATAGCCCGCAAAAAAGGGGAAGGTCAAAGGGGAAAAGGGTATCTTTAACCTTAGTACCATAACCCTTTCAATAATGAACGAAGCCCTTTTGATAAAGGATTAAATTCGCCCGGTTTAAATCCCTTAACAATTTGAGACGTTTATAGACGTGCACAAGTTCGCCGGGGAAATTTGTCCATAAAGAATTTTTTAAAAACTAATCCCCATTGAAAAGACTGATAGGATTAGAAATATTAATTCCTCTAACCTCAAAATGCACCCACATTAACCCTCCACCACAAACTAATTCTCAGGGGGTCTCTTTAGAGATCAAACCCTAAAGACTTACAGAAACTACAGATTAAAAAAGTTTATGCGATGCAAGCCTCAAAGTGCAACTAAATCATTGCTAAAAAAAATGATTTGGGTCGTCCGCCCTGGGGATAAGGTGGAGGAAAGAGTCCAAATAAACGGGATTACATGGAGGAAGTATATAACATTTGAAAATACCTCCAAAACCCTTCCCCTTAATTATAACCCCAAAAACGGCCTTTAGAATTTTGAAAACTATCATTAAGACAGGTTTTTGAAGAGATATTTTTGACAAAAAGAAAGGGATTTTTTTGTCCAAAGGCACCTAAGTTTCCAAATCCATATATCTTACCAAAAGTTAAAAGGCCCCCTTAGACCCCGGGAAGGGCCAATTGTGGGGGACAATTTCCCTTTGCCCCAAGATGGGGCAATACTAGACCACTATTTACAGCCGCTAGTAGTCCACCCCCCTATACCCAAAGGACATAAAACGGGTCCTAAATCCCTTAAAACGCAGTCATCACCCCTCTACTATATTGGTACGCAGACGTGAACACTGATGTAACTTTTAACCCAGCAGATGGAATGGGGGCTGCGAATGCTACCAAGACAGCAGAGCCTCCATTTTTCCACCCAATGATTTTCTCAAGAACTACTTAAATTTTGAGGGTTTAAGAATACATGGGGTTTGATGGCAGAAAATTTACAAAAAAAAGGGGGTGTGGCCATGGGGGGAAAAATTCCCCCCAGTCTCCCCAATTTATTTATGTCCTTTTGGGGAAAGAGATTATATATTCCGGGGACTGGCCAAAAATTGGCCTTCTATAGGAGATACATTGATATTTTCCTTTTTGTGGAATGGGGATATACAACACTAAATAACTTTCACAACCCGAATTACAACAAAACAAAACATGATACTTTCAACTTATACAAGAAGTTAGTTTTTTAGATCTCACCCTGATGAGGGTAAATAATAAAATTATCACCAAAAAATTTTTCAAGTCATCCGATCGGAATAGTTATTCCCTTTTGGGCAGTTGCCACCACCCCAGCTGGCTTGCTACTCCCTAAAGGACAATTGCTAAGATTGAGAAGGGAATTTCCAATAACTGACTTTCAGTACAAGCTGAATTTTGAAAAAAATTTTTTGGAGAAGGGTAAATGGGGTATGATTGATAAACCATCTTAGATATTACCCCGATTAAACCCGAAGAAATCCTGGGGTACCAATTCCAAAAAAATGAAAGACATTTTTTGTCCGTTCTCCTCCTTCTCTGTCCAACATAGAGCGGTTTAAAAATATCACAGGGGAATTGGAATATATTAAAATCAATCCATTCTGAAAGGGCAACTTCCGAGAACCCCGAAGTAATTTTTCGGAGACCACCACTCTAGAAAAAAATTCTCTAAATTATTAACCCCCCCGCCCAACCCCCCTCACATTTTTTAACATGAAAAGGTTTTTACCCCTGTAATAGGTGCATTGCTTGTAAGTGCAAGGGAAATTAGAATAGAAGAAAATCTTTTCCATACAATTCCACAAAAAAAACACTAAGACATAAACGAAGATCCGACTAATTTATTAGTTGTGACAGCAAATTTGTAGCTATTCCTACTCTGCAATGCGCCGTTGCTCCAAGCCAAATAATATTGGATCCCGGGATCCACCAGAGGGCTCAGAGTATCACGCCCTTCGGGAACACCATTGCCAATATCAGAAAAGCGTCAGATAGAGACGCACCATTTCTTATCTCATAACCTTATTAGACGTTTCTCGCCATAGAGAGAGATACACAATGCACTCAAGTTTTCGCTGAGGCGATCTGAGACTTAAGTTGACCCGCTCACGTTGGAGTTAGGTATACCTCAAGTGTTGTGAGAGCACTTTCCCAGCTGGGTGACCTAAGCATGATATTCGAAATGCGGGGTGGACTTCCCACCTAAGCGGGGAACTCAATATAAGATTAGATGATCTTAAGGCTTGATTGCCAATGGATGATGTAAGATTTCACGACCCTAATTTTTCCATGTTTTGACGTTGGTTTATGGACAGATGGCTTGACCGTTTCACAGCGTTTTCCACCTTAGACTTTTCTGATTTCTTAAATGATTTGCATTTTTTTCTCAAGTTGGTGCGTTTAGTTCGCAGCCTTCTCTTGTTATTTTATTTTATGTTTTAGGAAATTCTTCCTTTATTTTTTTTGTATAATGTCTTTATGAATTTGATTAATTTAAGTTATAATAAGATGATACATTTACCTAATTTATCTAATTGGGAATGTTCAACAATTGGCGCCATCGCGCCTCTTTTGTATATTTTTTAAAAGATCCTATCGGGTTGTTTTTTAATTTGGGGTTTTTTTACACCGTTTTTGGCTTGCTTCTGTTTGACATTTATCGTAACCCCTGGGCATTTCGCCCTTTTCCCCCCTCTCTCCGACTCCATTACAAAGGAAGACGGCCACCGCTGCGCCTTGGTTTTGCGCATTTCGACAGCTACTGCGCATGCGTCATTTCCATTTTATGCCCCCCTTCGCGTCCACACGTCAATGGTTCCATACCCGAAGATGGCGGGGCACGTAAGGTAAGGAGGGCCGGAGTGAGACGCTACGCCGCCGGGGCCACGTGAGGCCCCGGCGGCCACTATTCAAATACGGGGTTTTTGCTTGCTGACACATCTGTATGATACCTGCCTGCTTTGAATTGGATATCATTATGTGAATAAAGCTGCCTTTTTTACCTACTTCAATGGGGCCTTCCCCAAAAACCCCCTTTGGGGGCTTTTGCTTGCAGAACCTTGGCTTGGAATTCCACATCTAATCGTGTTAAAAGGGAAAATCGGTTGCGCATTGCGGAGGAGGGATTCACCTTCCTGTAACCGGGTCCTTTTTCCCCCCTGGATTTAAGATCCCCTTTAGTTTTATAAACCCCTGCGTTTTTGTTCTTACTTTGGGAGTTTCGTTTTTTCCCCCATTTCCCCACGTCACCTATTCTGAATCCAATCAACACTGGGTACGTTTATATGTCATAGATTTTAGTGGACTACCTTTTGTCATTTTGTCATTATGTTCAGCCGCATTTTTTATGTTAACACCGTGCACCAGCCCCCCCTTCCGCTTTGCCCTACTTACTTCACTGGGGGAAGACTTCATTGCCCAACAGCAAGTGTAAACAGTTTGTGGATTTTAAATCCCACCCTTTCCTTCCCCTTTTTGCAACACTTCTGGGATGGATCATTACTATTTAAGATAGGGCTATCAATGGCACGCACTAGTTTTTTTCAGCACATGCTGAATTTCACTGCACAGGGAAAGGTTGTCACCCCGACATGCCCATCCAAGGTTTTACTGAAGGAATAACAGGTATTTATAAAAATTTTTTGTGGTATTGGGAAAGAAGTAGCCCTGCCTTACAGGGGTTTCGGAAAAACCACACTAAGGGGTTAACGTAAAAAAACGGTACAAAAAACTGGTGCTGTGTTTCAGGAGCCAATCAGCTTATAATGTGTGTACTTCTTGGGACAAAGGTGGCAACTCTC
>CATNWA010005215.1:0-2500 GCA_951230385.1 Staurois parvus
CCCCCGGGGGTCTTTTCCCTTTTAATCCCAAGAGAGGTTTTTGTTTCGCTTTAAAAAACCGAAAAGCTTGGCATTGCATCCCAAAATTTTAAGCTTGTAAACAAACCAAACTCCCAATCCTTATCCACCTTTAAATTCCCCATTGTACCCCCCTAAAATGTATATCGGGCAAAATTCTTACCCCCCCAAGTGCAAAACCCTTTACAATTTATCAACTTTAAAACCCCTAATTCCCAACATAGTGCAACCTTTTTGGCCCTCCAACCTTTTTTGGCGCCTACTTTTTTCCCTGTCCCCCCCCCTTCCCCCCTCCTCCTCCACGCCTCCTGGAGGGTTTTTGCCCTTGGAAAGGGGGGCCCATGCAGCGGGGGTTTGCCCCGCCTTTCCGAGGGGAGGGGGCCTCTCGGCGTCGGGGGGTCGCTGCCAAAACCTGGGACTCGGGGGCTTTTTTTGGCAGTCCTGTCCGGTCCGCCCGGAAAAAGGGCCCGAAACCCAGATCCGTCGGGGGCAATTTTGGGTGGATTTCCTCGTCCCCCCCTTTTCCCCCGTATAGAAAAACCGCTTTTTCACCGTTGTCCTCTTTTGGGCAGGGGGGCTCGGTGAGGGGCCCAGCGTTGGAATTTTGGGGGCTGGCGGTTTTTTTTATGGACAGTTCTTTTGCGCCCTTTACTCCTTTCCCCTTTTCGGGCCCTCGAGAGCCCTCCATTGGTTTTCGGGGCGATAGATGGCGGGGACCCCTTGCACCCCGTCGCAGGTTACCCCCCCGAAAACCACCCCGGGTGGGGGTTTAACAAATTAGGGGCGTTAAAGGGGAAATTTGGGGCCTTTTTTCCAGGTAATTTTCCCCCCCGCCCCTTCCCCCTCCGGGGTTTTTGGGGCAACCCCGGGCTTCAGAGGCAAAAACCCCCTTTGATTGGCGACCCGGGGCCGAGATCTCTCGTGGTCACCACGGGTGGGGCTGGTTCATCCGGGGCCGATTAAGGTGCTGTGCACCTCCCTGCTCTGTGTCCCCACAAAATTTGGGGGGGATACCGGGGACGTTTTTTGACAAGGGGGGCCCCCGGTGCCGGGCCTCCCATCGCCCATACTTTTGTGCCAAAACCCTTTACAAACTTGTCCCCACTCCTCCGCGTGGCGGGGGGTTTTTTCCCCCTTTTTTGGGTGGCCCGAAAAATCAGGCCATGGAGGAATACTTTTCGGATGCGTTTTTCCCTTTGGGGCCTTTCGAAAAGTCTACTTCCCCCCACCGGAGCTGGGTTTTTTTTTGGGGTGAAAAAGGGGGGAGGGGAGCTAAAGCCCCTGCATTAAATTTTTGGGGGTCCCCCAATCGGATCACGATTAAAAATCTTACCCTTTATTCCTTTTGATCCCCCGAGTTGTTTGCCGCCTCAAGGGGGCAACGGTCTTTACTAAAACCGCCCCTTAGGGCTGCCTACAACCTCGTACGGATCAAGGAGGGAAAACGAGTGGAAACCGGGTTCAACACCAAAAACCGGGCCCCACTAAAAATTACCGGTTATCCCCTTTTCGGGTTGTGAACGCACCCCGGCCCTTTCGGGATTTATTAACGATTCTTACTTGATTTTGGTTAAAAGCAGTGCGGGGTGGTTTATTTGGGCACATGGGGGTTTTAAACCCCCGGGCGTCAAGGAGACCATATCCGGAAGTTAAGCGGGTGCGAAAGCGGTTACGTGAAAACGAGCTTTCTGTAAGCTCGAGAAGTGTAAATTTTTCCCCAAATCCCGGGTTTTGCCTTTTTGGGCTACATCATTTCCCTGGGGGGGTTTTCTATGGACCCGAAAGGGTTTTCAGCGGTTCTCCCAGTGGCCCCCCCGCCCCATGGTCTTGGGCCCCTTTTCAGGGGTTTTTTGGGTTTTTGCCAACTTTTAAGGGAAGGGTTTATCAGAATTTTTCCACACTGTCCAAGCCTCTCTCAGACCTGACCAAAAAGGGCAGAAAACCCTCCCGGTGGTCACCCAACCCAACTCAGCTTTCAAGGCTCTGAAAGCCCCCCTTTTCACTTTTTCCCCCCCCCAAATTTCTGTCCATCCCAATCCTGGGTTCCCTTTTTTTTCTAAAGGGTTTAATCATCTGAGACGGGAAATAGGCCCCCCTCTTGTCCCAGCGTCGGTCACCCCGGGGACCCCAACTTCCTTGTGGTTCTACTCCAAAAAGCTTTCCTCTGCAAGTGCAACTACCAGATTTGGGACAGGGTTTTTGTTGGCCTTTATTCTGGTTTCTCAAGGAATGGGGGCACCTCTTGAAGGGTTCGGGGGTCCCGGTCCTATTTCTCACTGACCAAAAGGGAACCCCTCACATATCCTCGGGGGGGCAAAAAGGGTTGACCCCCCCGTCAGGCCAGGGGGGCTCTTTTTTTGTAATTTTAACTAGTGGTCTCTTATTTTTCCGGTTCCAAGAAGGGGTTTCAGGGCCGATCCCTTTGTGGGCGGAAAATACCTAAAGCTGCCAGGGAGGACACGAGCCGCCCTTTGGGCCTTTC